>UESW01001742.1:280270-303306 GCA_900491605.1 Calamus simplicifolius | reverse complement strand
GTCTAGCTTGCATGAGGGACTCATTGGCGTACCAAGAGGTTTAGCAGATTCCATACCAAATTTCTTGAGTATTTCCTTTGTGTACTTTGTTTGGTTAATGAAAATTCCCGCTTTCTCTTGTTTGATTTGAAGTCCAAGGAAGAAGTTTAGTTCTCCCATCATGCTCATCTCGAATTCTCTGCATTAGCTTAGCAAATTCTTGACAAAGGAGATTGTTAGTAGCACCAAATATAATGTCATCAACATAAATTTGAACGATTAATAAATCCTTTTCTTTTCTTTTCAAAAACAAGGTTTTATCAACATTTCCTTTAGAAAAGTCATTTTCAATTAAAATTTACTTAATCTATCATACCAAGCTCTAGGTGCTTGCTTTAAACCATAAAGTGCTTTGTGTAGTTGAAGACGTGGTTTGGAAATTCATGATCTTCAAAACCAGGAGGTTGTTCAACATAAACTTCCTCATTTATAAAACCATTTAGAAATGCACTTTAACATCCATTTGAAATAAGTTGAAATTCATATGACATGCAAATGCAAGTAGTAGCCTAATGCTTCTAATCTAGCAACAGGTGCAAAAGTTTCATCAAAATCTATACCTTCTTCTTAATTATATCCTTTTGCAACTAATCTAGCTTTATTTCTTATTACTATGCCATTTTCATCTAATTTATTTCTAAATACCCATTTAGATCCTATTATAGGGTGATTTTTAGGTCTTTCAACTAGGGTCCAGACTTGATTTCTAGTGAATTGGTTTAACTCTTCCTGCATTGCTAACATCCAATAACTATCTTTCTCGACTTCCTCTATAGTTTAGGTTCTATATGAGATACAAATGCAAGATGATTATTGATATCTCTCATTGATGATCTAGTCCTTACACCTTGAGATGGATCACCTATGATTAGGTCCTTAGGATGACCATAAGCATATCTCCAATCTCTAGGTAGATCTTTATCATTTTGAGCAATATCAATACCATCATCCTTAGGTGAGTCATCATCCTTAACTTCAGGTTCTTGATCTGAAGATACATTTAATTTTCAATATCTCTTTCAATCAAAGATGTATCTTCCTCATCATCAATTTATCTGAACTTGATGCTAAAGACTCATCAAACACTATATGAATGGATTCTTCTACAACTAAGCTTTTCTTATTAAATACTCTATATGCTTTGCTAGATGTAGAATCCTAGGAAGATACCTTCATCAGACTTTGCGTCAAACTTCCCAAGATTATCCTTACCATTGTTATGAATAAAACATTTACAACCAAATGCATGAAAATAACTTAAATTTGGTTTCCTATTGAGCCATAGTTCATAGGGAGTTTTCTTAAGGATAGGTCTAATTAGGGCTCTATTTAGAATGTAACATGCTGTGTTTATAGCTTCCGCCCAAAAATATTTTGGAAGTTGGCTTTCACATAGCATGGTACGGGCATGTCTTCTAAAGTCCTATTCTTCCTTTCTACAACTCCATTTTGTTGCGGTGTTCTAGGTGCAGAGAAGTTATGATGTATGCCTTTTTCAAAACAGAATTTTTCAAATAAGTGATTTTCAAATTCAGTTCCATGATCACTTCTAATAGACACTATGGTAGTGTTTTTCTCATTAGTGACTTTCTTAACAAATTTCATGAATATTGAGAAAGTCTCATCTTTGTGAGCCAAAAATTACCCAAGTGAATCTAGAGTAATCATCTACTATCACTAGACCATATTTCTTTCTCTAGACTTGTGTTCTAGTAGGTCCAAAAAGGTCCATGTGTAGTAGCTCTAGTGGCCTAGTAGTTGAAACAACATTCTTAGATTTGAAAAAGTTCTTGTCTGTTTTCCAAATTGACATGCATCACATATTCGATTATTTTCAAAATTTAAGCTAGGAATACCTTTAACTAAATCCATTTTCAATAATTTAGAAATTAGGTGTGTGCTTGCATGACCTAATCTACGATGCCATAGCCAACCAATCTCATTCATCTTAGCATTATTAGCAACTAAGCAATGATTACTTGGAGATAAATTACTCAAATCAATTAAGTACACATTGCCATAGCGTTTACCAATAAGAATAATGCTATTATCAATGGGATTAGTAACAGTGCAAACAGAAGCTTCAAAGGAAACCTTGAAACCTTTGTCACACAGTTGGCTAATACTTATTAGATTATGTTTAAGTCCATCAACATATAAAACATTATCAATATGAGTAGATGGAGTAATTTAAATCTTACCAATACCCATGATATGGCCTTGACCATTATCACCAAAAGTAACTACTCCACCTCTTTTTGATTCAAGGGTGATGAATTGATCTTTGTCACCCGTCATGTGTCTTGAGCAACCACTGTCCAGGTACCATTTCTTTTCAGTCTGATGGCTGCAAGACACTCCTGCAAAACATTTATGTCTTAATTTTAGGTACCCAAGCCTTCTTGGGTCCTTCATGGTTAGATGCATTAAACATTGTTCCTTTGGGAACCCAAATCATCTTTTTCTTATTATGTGGAGATTTACACATATATGATTTATGTCCTTTGTTTCCACATTTAAAACAAGTAATGTTTAATGATTTTTCAGCATGTACAAAAATATTCTTCAAAGATTTTTGCTTTTTAAGTGGATTATATCCTAATCCAGCTTTATCAAAAACAGCCTTTTGATTTTTCCAAAATCATATTAAGTTTGATAGAGCTTAGAGTAAATTTATCAACTATAGGCTTAAGTCTATCAACTTCATTTTTCAAACTTTCTTTTTCTTTTATCAAAAGTTCTTTATCAACAACATGCTTTTCATTTTCTAATGATAATTTTTACATTTGAGTTTTCAAATCTTTGTTCTTTGAACTTAGGTTTGCAAAATCATCCATTAGTTCATAAAAATCACTATGCAATTCATCAAAAGTGAAGTCATCAAGAAAACTCGGACTTACCTCATCATTGTCCGCCATGAAGCATAGATTGGTCATTTCACTCTTTTCTTCTTCTTCGGAACTTGTGCTTTCGAATCGCTCCATGTGGCCATCATTGCCTTCTTTTTGAACTTCCGGGTGCCTTTCTTTAGTTGAGGGCATTCAGATTTAAAGTGACCGGCTTTTTGCATTCAAAGCAAATAACTTCCTTTTCTTTGCCCTTGTCCTCATCTTTTCTTGCAAAGGGCTTTTTCTTTTCAAACTTCTTCTTCTTCATGAATCTTTTAAATTTTCTTGTGATGAGTGCCATATCCTCATCATCACTTTCATCTTCGGATTCATGAGGCTCTTCCATATATTCAGAAATCTTAAGAGCCATAGTTCTCTTCTTCTTTGACTCATCATCATCAACATGTTGCTTGATTTGAAGCTCATGAGTCATCAAGGATCCCAATAGTTCTTCTAGGGGTAGGGTACTTAGGTCCTTTGCCTCTTGTATTGCCGTCACCTTAGCTTCCCAAGTCCTAGGCAAGGAACGCAAGACCTTTCTCACAAGATCAGAATTATCATAAGATTTACCAAGACTTTTTAAACCATTAACTATATCAGTAAATCTTGTAAACATATCAGCAATAGATTCACATGCATCCATTTTAAACAATTCATATTTATGAACTAGCATGTTAATCTTGGATTCCTTGACTTGATTTGTTCCCTCATGGGTAACCTCAAGTCTATCCCAGATTTCCTTAGCAGAAATGCAATATATATGCGATTGAATTCATTTGCATCTAATGAGCAGTATAAGACATTCATTGCTTTGGCATTGAGTTGTGCCAATTTTCTATCATGTTCATCCCATTCCGTTTCCGGTTTAGGAATCTCCATGCCATTAACTCTAGCAGTGGGTGTGTGTGGTCCATTGACTATAATACTCCATAGATCATAGTCAAGTGCTTGAATAAATATTTTCATTCTAGCCTTCCAATAACCATAGTTTGAACCATTAAATAAGGGTGGTCTATTAGTAGATTGGCCTTCGGAAAAAGATGAACCAGCTTGAGTTGCCATGTGGATCTTTGACTCTTGATCGTTAGATCAAATCAAATGAGCACTAGCTCTGATACCAATTATTGGTCCAGATAGCAACCCAAGAGGGGGATGAATTGGGTTTTTCAAAAATTAAGCTCTTTTGAAAGATAACCCCCAGCGGAAATAAAAACTTAGATTCACAAATTTAAAACTAAACAACTATAAATAGAGAGTTGAAGATAAAGAGACAATCACGGCAAACACAAGAGATTTTATAGTGGTTCGGTGTACCTACACCTACGTCCACTCCCAAGTACCTCTTGGGTCCACACTATAATCAACCTGATTACAGCAGAGTTGTTTTGCAAGCTCACAACTCGAACTTGTTGTTTTCCCGGATGCACAATGAACCCAGCTGGTTTTCAAGGCTCACCAGCATAAAACCTAAAACCACAAGCTAATGCTTGCTCAAGGCTAACAGCCTCAACTAAATCATCACCAGATTGACCCAGCAAACAATATTTGTTTTTACAAGAAAAACAGCTCCTTTAATGAGCAAATATGCAATAATGAAACAATAATAAGAGATTAGGAACCAAAGCCTGATTCGCAGATCTTGGTGGCTTCTTCCTTCTCTTCCTTTGAATGGATCTTCCTTTGAATGGATCTTCCTTTGAAGATGCTCTTGAGACTCAGAATATCAGAAAAACTAGGGCTTCTTCCTTCTCTTTAGATTTCTTCTAAATAGAACAGCAAAGCCTTGGAATCTCTTCTTTTGGGGAATAAGTATGATCTTTCCTTACAAGTTTTTTCTCTTTTCTTTTCTGATAGATCTCAAAGATTTTCTCTATTCTTTTCTTTTTGCCTCTCTCATGTCTCTCTTCTCTTTGAGATGCAATCAACCATCTTCTTATAGATCCGATTAATCCATAAATAGTGTGAAACTATCCGTTAGAAGCAAGTGTAAAAAGAATTAGATCCATAAATAACAATAGCCGTTGGGATTAAAATATATAAAGATAAATTTAGAGTCATTCTGACAGTTCTAGAGCCGTGTCTGACATTCTGGAGTCGGCTCTAACTTTTCTGAAGTCGGCTCTAACTCGAAATTATTTAATCCGCTTGATCTGGAGTCATCTCTGACTTTTCTGGGGTCGACACAAAATTCTTCTGGAGTCGACTCTAACAGTCTGGGAGTCGACTCTAAGTCGTGGCCTGAAAATCCATCGTTCTGTTATTTTTGATAGAGTCGGCTCTCACAGTCCCGGAGTCGACTCTAAGTCGTGGCCTGAAAATCCATCGTTCTGTTATTTCTAATAGAGTCGGCTCTCATAGTCCCGGAGTCGACTCTAAGTCTATGCCGTTTTCCGAGTCGGCTCTGTGATTCCATGTGTCAACTCTAATATCTGCAATCTTACCTTGACATTAGATTCGAACCAGAACTTGATTTGACTCTTGATTTTGATCATTAAATGGACTTATAATTTGAAAAACTTAATTAAAATCATTAGTAACATCAAATGTTATACTCAAATAGTTTTGTTAATCATCAAAATCCTCAATTGGGTCAACAAACATGCATCACAAATTCTATTGTTTTCAAAATATAATTTTGGAAGACCTTTAACTAAATCTGATGGGGCCACTTGACCCTATGGGCAATAAAGACAGCAATTTTTGGATGGTATCCTCTCGAGATAGCAATTTTTAGATGATTTTCCTAGATGGCCATCCTCGACGGCCTTCGCGAATGGCTTAATTCCTAGGCGGCATCATTGCTCTACTCGGCTTTCTTTTGAAAGACGCAATGGACACAATGGACATTTAATTCTATCTACGACATTGCTTCCGGCTGCAACAAGCGTTCATATTAACTTGAGAGCAATTAATGGAATGGAGTGTCAGGAACAAGCGTTCATATTAACTTGAGAGCAATTAATGGAATGGAGTGTCATGGAAATCTCGTCTCGGCCTCATAAGTCAGCCTCGGCCTGGTCAGCCTCCTTCAGAGGCCGACGTGCATCCACTTGCTAGGCATTTATTGCCTTATTCTCTACCGTATTTATAGCATTTATGGCCTCAAAGGCCATGAGCATCCAGGCATTTATTGCCTTATTCTCTCCTATGTATTAAGGCATTTATGGTTAGCCCCCTCGCGTCGGCATCGGCCTCGGCCTTGCGTCGGCCTCAACAGCCCCTCGGCATCGGCCTCACATCGGCCTCAACAGCGCCTTGGCATCGGCCTCGGCGTCGGCCTCGGCCTCGCATCGGCCTCAACAGCCCCTCGGCGTCGGCCTCAACAGCGCCTCGATGTCGGCCTCGGCCTCGCGTCGGCCTTAACAGCCCTCGACGTCAGCCTCAACAGCACCTCGGCGTCGGCCTCGCGTCGGCCTCTACAGCACCTCGGCGTCGGCCTCGTGTCGGCGTCGCATTGGTCTCGGCAGCCGAGGCCGACGTGCATCCACTTGCTCAAAGGCATTTATTGCCTTATTCTCTACCATATTTATAGCATTTATGGCTTCAAAAGCCGACGTGCATCCACTTGCTCTAAGGCATTTATTGCCTTATTCTCTACCATATTTATAGCATTTATGGCTTCAAAGGCGACGAGCATCCACTTTCTCTAAGGCATTTATTACCTTATTCTCTCCCATGTATTAAGGTATTCACGGCCGTGAACAGTGTCATGCACATGAACAATGCCTTGGACGTGAATAGTGCTATGACTCCATAATTAATGCTCTACAACGGACGGTGAATAGTGCTATGACTCCATAATTAATGCTCTACAACGGACGGCTAGCTTCAACTCTAAACAACATCTTCTGCCCTAATGGCTGCACCTTTGGGCCCACGTGACTAACCTTATCACCCATCGCTGTTCTCGCAGGACTTCCACGTGGCCTGTCAACCCGTTCTCTTTTGCCAAGATCACGGGCGGTTACTGCCATACTATGGGTCGTTACCGATACTTATGGCACATGTTTAGCAACTGTGCGCCTACCTACAGAGCCGATCTTAACGAAAGATATGATTCGGCTCTTATGGACAAAGGGTAAGAGGGACCCCGAACAGGTATATAAAGACCCGACCCCCAACGAGGGAGGGAGACTCAATCTCTACTCTTTCATTAAAAAATCCATATTCTTCAGATCGCTGACTTGAGCATCGGAGGATCCCCGCCGGAACCATCGGTCCGAAACTTTTCTTGTAGGTCTCTGGCTGAAGGAGGCAGTCCCTGTCATTCCTCTAAAGGCCAAAAAAGCATTTCTGTCATCTGACGCTCCTCAAAAGTGATTTGGCAGCAACAAATCCATTCTAAGCAATTTTGAAATTAAGTGTATGCTTGCGTGACCTAGTCATGATGTCATAGCCATCCAATCTCATTTATCTTAGCATTATCAGCAATTAGGCAATGGTTACTAGTAGACAAATTGTTCAAATCAATTAAGTATACATTGCCATTTCTATTTCCAACAAATATAATGCTATTGTCAATGGGATTCGATACAGTGCAGATAGAAGCTTCAAAGGAAACTTTGAAACCTTTATCACAAAGTTGGCTAATGCTAATCAAGTTATGCTTTAATCCATCTACATATAAGATATTTTCAATAAAAGTGGATGGAGTGATCTGAATTTTACCAAAGCCCATGATGTGGCCTTTACCGTTATCTCCAAATGTTACAACTCCTCCTCTTTTAGCTTCAAGGGTGATGAATTGCTCTTTATCACCCGTCATGTGTCTTAAGCAGCCGCTATCAAGATACCATTTTCTTTTTGATCCTTTGGCTGCAAGACACTCCTGCAAAGCAATCATATCTTTTGTTTAGGTACCCAAGCCTTCTTGGGTCCTTCATGGTTAGTAGCAATAAACACCGTTCCTTTTGGAACCCATATTTTCTTACCTTTATGACTTATGTTCTTATGAGACATTTTGTAATTGCATTCATAAGATTTATGTCCTTTTATGCTGCAATGGTAACAAAAAATATCATTTTTGATTTATTTCTTTATAAAAAAATTGTTAATAAATTTTTGTTTCATGTGTGGTCTATACCCTAAACCAGCCTTATCAAAAATAGCTCTTTAATTGTTTAAAAGTAGATTAAGCTTTTCTGAGCTATTTGTAAATTTATCAACAATGTTTTTATATTTTCAATTTCCTTCTTTAAATTAAGATTTTCAGCAGAAATTGATTCTTTTTCTTTAGTATATCTTCCTTTTCAGATTTTAAATTTTTAATTTCAAGAACAAGTTCATTTTTCTTTTTAAGAAGATCTAAGTTTTCAGTTTTCAAGGTTTTGTTTTTGGTTCTTAAAATCTTGAAATTACTAAACAATTCATTGAAAGCATCATATAGTTCATCAAAAATAAAATCATTATTGGGGTTTCAGAATTTACCTCATTTTATTATTTGTCATAAAACATATGTTGGCAACCTCTTGTTGATCATCTTCGGATGAAGATTCCTTGTTGTCGCTCCAAGTTGCAACATACGCCTTCTTCTTCTTTTTGTATCCTTTTAAATTGAGGACATTTGGATCTAAAATGTCATGGTTTCTTGCATTCATAATAGATCAAGGGATCTTTTTCTTTATCCTTATCCTTTTCTTTTTCACCTTCCATTTTAATACCAGTTTTTCTCTTGTGGAAGGGTCTCCTTCTTTGCATAAACTTTCTAAATTTCTTTGCAAGGAGAGCAGTCTCATCATCATCTTCATCTTCTTCGCTGCTGCTCTTTTCATCTTCTACAGCTTTGAGTGCAACAGTCCTCTTCTTTTTCACATCATCTTCTTGATGTTGCTTTATTGTAAGCTCATGGGTCATAAGAGATCCAAGTAGCTCCTCCAAAAGTAGATTGTTCAGATCTTTGGCTTCTTGGATAGCTATCACTTAACTTCTCATGCTCTTGGAAGAGACCTAAGAATTTTTTGCACCAATTCAGAGTTAGTATAGGTCTTACCAAGACTTTTTAATCCATTTACTATATCAGTAAATCTAGTATACATACATGTAATAGACTCATTTTGATCCATGCTAAAAAGTTCATATTTATGCACCAAAATATTAATTCTGGATTCTTTAACTTGGTTGGTACCCTCATGAGTAACTTCCAACTTATCCCATATTTCTTTGGCTGAGATGCAAGTGGATATTCTATTGAATTCATTTGCATCCAAGGAACATTATAGGACATTCATGGCCTTGGCATTAAGCTGAGCCATTTTCCTATCATTTTCATTCCAATCCCTTTCAGGCTTAGGAACAATGGATCCATCTACTAAGTGTGTGGGAGTGCTACAACCATTGATAACGACACTCCCATAACTCATAGTCTAAAGCTTGAATGAAAATCCTCGTTCTAGCTTTCCAATATGAATAGTTTGTGCTACTAAACAAAGGTGGTCGGTTTGTGGATTGTCCCTCAGAAAAAGAAGAACCAGCTTGAGCTGCCATTTGGATCTTTAGCTCTTGATTGTTAGATCAAGAAGAAATGAGCACTAGCTCTGATACCAATTGTTGGCCCAGATGGCAACCCAAGAGGGAGGGTGAATTGGGTTCTTTAAAAATTTTACAATTAAAACTAATTCCACAAGATGAATGTGCACAAGTGTAGAGAGTGTGATGCTATGAATGCTGAGCACAATATAAAAGGAGAGAGAGAAGAGATAAGCACGACAAACACAAAGGGTTTATAGTGGTTCGGTGTTAGCTACACCTACATCCACTCCCAAGAAACTCTCGAGTACACACTATAATCACCATGATTACAGCAGAATTGTTTTGCAAGATCACAACCCGAACTTGTTTTACAACGGGATCACAACGAACCCAGCCAGTTTTCACAGGTTCACCAGCACACAACCTAACACAAGCTAATCTTAGCTTTCCCGAGGTCAACTACCTCAACTGATTCAATCCCCTGATTGAATCAGAAAGCAAACAAATCAAGTAAATGTTTACAGCAATTTAAACGCTCCTCGAATGAGCATATAGACAATATAAATAAAATGAGAATAGAAAAACCTGATTTGAAGCTATTTGATGTTGAGTTTTTCTTCTTTTCTTCTTTTCCTCTTCTCTTCTGAATGATCTTTCATAGCTTGAACTTAGCCTCTTGAAGAAAACTTGGTGAAGAGACAGATGAAGAACTAAGGCTCTTGCTTTTCTTCTTCTAATTGATGGAAATCCTTTGGATTTGATCTTAGAAAGCTTTTAGATTTCTCTTCTATCTCTTTTGAATAGTGAGTCTTTGAATCAGAGATTTCTCTCTTTGAAATTTCTCTATTTTTCTCATTTTCTTCTCTTATTTTTGAACGGTCAGAATTCCCTTTTTATAATCTCTCTTAATCCATGTTTTTGATGCAAACTAGCCCTTGAGAGTACTTGGATTAGTTCAACATGGAAAGGCAAAGAGCCGTTGAAGAGTAGGTAAAGAAATATGACCATTGGAGCCATTTCTGACAAATCTGAAAATCGTCTCTGACAGGTTGGAGTCGGCTCCAATCTTTCAAGGTCTCGGCTCTAAGTCGGGTTTCCCATAATAGTAAGAAAATGTTCATCGTGGAGTCGGCTTTGAAATTTTATGGTTGACACATCGCGAACTGGAGTCGGCTCTAATTTTCTTGGGGTCGACACTAACAGTATCCCAAAAAATGCAATCTCTGTTCTCATGTTAGAGTCGGCTCTAATTCTGCTGGTGTCGACTCTAAAATCTGAAGCAGAAAAATAGTTCTCTGTAACTCAAGTTAGAGTCGGCTCTAATTTTCTAGGTATCGACTCTAAACCAGGCTGAATATGCCAAACAGTTCTGATACGCTCTGAAGTCGGCTTTAATATTTCTGGGTGTCGACTCTAAACTCTGAACTTTGATACATACCACTAAAAATTGATTCAAGCCCATTTTTGCATGAATATAAATATTTAACCATTCTAAATTCCTGAACACTTATTAATTTCATTAGTATCATAGGGAACATACTCATGGCTTTTGTTAATGTTGGCCCAGATGGCAACCCAAGAGGGAGGGAGGTGAATTGGGTTCTTTAAAAATTTAATACTTAAACTTAAAACCAAATTTCACAAGGATTAAGTAAACTAGTGAAGTGATGCAATAATTTAAAGCACAATGAGAGAGAGAGATAGAGACAAAAGTACGACAAACAAACAAAGATTTATAGTGGTTTGGTGTATCCCATACCTACGTCCACTCCCAAGCAACTCTTGGGTCCACACTATAATCCACACAGTTGAGTTATTTTACAAGCTCACAATCCTAACTTGTTGTTTTACATGGGGTCACAACGAACCCAGCCGGTTTTCACAGGTTCACCAGCACAAAACCCAAACTCAAGCTAAACTAGCTTATTCCCGAGGTAAACTACCACAACTAATTCAATCCCCCTGATTGAATTAGTAAACACCAAATCAATTTAATGTTTACAACAATGGAAAGCTCCTTAAATGAGCAAATAAAAAAAAATAAACAAAGGTAAGAAAAGCCTGATTGAAGCCAAGTGGATTTGAGCTTTTCTTCTTTTCTTCTTTTCCTCTTCTCTTTTGAATAGATGAGCAAGGATTGAATCGTTGAATCTTGAACACAGGTCATTGAGGAAATAAGGCTTTTCTCTTCTTCCTTTCCCTTTTGAAAATCCTCCGAATTTGAACTTTTTGGGCTTTGAATTTCTCTTGAATCTATCTTAGATTGATAGGATTGGACTTAGAGATTTTTCTCTTTCTTTTTCACTAAGTATTTTGATTTTTCTCTCTTTTTCTCGATATTTTCCGTTCTTCTTTTCAAACGATCGAATTCCCTTTTATAGAGTCTTAATCTGAGATTAGGTGAGAAAATAGCCGTTACAAAGTACCTTAGATGATTCTCCACGCAAAGAAAAGTATCCATGGAGAGTTAGGTGAGAAAATATATCCATTAGAATCCGATATGGCACTTTTGAAAATCATCCTTGACAGGTTAGAGTCGGCTCCAACTTTTTATGAGTCAGCTCCATATCGTGTTTCCATAAATAGTAAAAATTGATTTGACATGGAGTCGGCTCTAACTTTGCAAAGTGTCGACTCCCCGCTGACTAGAGTCTGCTCCCGATTTCTAATGTGTTGGCTTCGAGAATTCCTCCGAAAACGTAATATATGTAACTCAGGTTAGAGTTGGCTTCCGAAATCCATGTGTTGGCTCCAGCTTCTAAAGCAGAAAATAGTTTCTCTATATCTCAGGTTGGAGTCGGCTCCACCTTTTCATGTGTCGGCTCCAAAACCTCAGGTGTCGGCTCCGAAACTCTAGGTGTCGACTCCAAACCATGCCGAAAATATAGAACTGTTCTGATACACTCTGGAGTCGGCTCCAATGGTTCTAGGTGTCGGCTCCAAGTTCTGAACTTAAATAAATTCCATTGAAACTCGATTCAAAAGTGATTTCTAAGTGCCATTTGAATAAATAACCAATCTTAATTCCTGAAACACTTATCAAATCTATCATAAACACAATAAATATACTCATGGCTTTTGTTAATCATCAAAATCAATAATTGGGTAAATAATTTCTCAATAATTTCTCAACAATCTTCCCCTTTTTGATGATGACGAAAACATTGAGTATATGCATAATTGTCAAAGTATTTACATTTAAGGTTAAGCTCCCCCTATGTGTGTGCATATGTTAAGTTCATTGAAACTTTTATGCATATCTTAATTCCATATGGTATTAATTCTATTTAACATGCATATAAGTACCATTCTTTCATTAATTGATTATGCATATATATATATATATATATATATATATATATATATATATATATATATATACTTCTTTTCTCATTATTTTATGCATATACAAGAATCTCTTCTCCCCCTTTTTTGTAATCAACAAAAAGGTTTAGAAGGTGCATTAAGACTTAAATTAACATCAATCAAAGGAGTTTGAGTAATTCAATAATCAAAATCAAAGGTTAACTTAAAATTCAAGCTTAATATCAAAATTTAAGTATGATATACATTCAACACTGAAACATTACAACAAAATGTTCATTTCACTTAAACTTCATTACATTATTTAACTATAACAAAATACTTCATTACATCATTCATATAATCTAAACATCAAAGACTAATTACATCAAAAGCTAATAACAAAAATCTAAGAAGTCTTTTGAGCTCTTCTATGATCTTTCTCATTCCTTCACTTTGGATTTTGATAAAATCATTTAGTCTTCTGTCAATAAAAGCAGATGCAACTGTAATTTTCTCTTGTAACTCTACATTGCACTTAGAATAAGTATTAGAATCTCCTCTAATGTCCTTGATCTTCTTAAAAATGTGCATAAGATCAGTCTTCAAGGCTTCTGAAGAAGTTCCAAAGGATGATTCAATTCTGCTTACTCTGTCTTCCAAGGAATAATATATCTCCCTTAAGCTCATAAGTCTACTGTCTAGTTCAATCTTCATCTCTTCTTTATGACTAGTAAAGAGTTCCTTTAATTGTACTAACTGAGCATCAGAAAAACTAGATGAAGGAACAGAAACAGATGCAGGTATTGGAGTAGGTGCAGGTGGTGGTGATGATCTATTAGGCTCAGGTGAAGGATGCCTCACTGATGGACCAACCACCGATGGTGCAGCAGCTCCAATATCAGCTGCCCTATCCTCCAGATGTCCCTTCCTTTTCCAATTGTCGTCCACCTTCACGAACCCCATCCGATGCATAGTAGCTAAACTATAATAGTCAGTGTGCCTTAAGTTCTTCTTGGGTTCACTGTCTGAAATAATTTTACCTTGGCTCTGAAAGGCTAATGTCAAAACCATGCCGTAAGGCAAAGTTGATCTCTTTTTGCTACCAGCCTCAGCCATGTACCAAATCATCAAACCAGCTAAATTAATTTGCTGACCTGTCAGAACACTATCCATTATAACAATGTCTCACTCCGAGACATTCTCAAATCTATCGGTCTTTGGGAATAAAATCCGACCACAAATATTATGAAATAATCTTAACAACTGGTTTGCTCTAACTTCTTCAAATTTAGTGACCTCCATTCCTAGCATTCTTGATAATGCACTTAATCTCTCACTACGGATATTTGCAATTAGTCCAGTAACAGGAATCCCTAAAAGGTTTCCTAGAATCTTCAAAGTTAGATGAATTCTTTTCCCTCTAACAAAACTTACTATACCTCCATCTCCTCTTGAAAGATTGAAATAAAATTCTTTGACTAAGGTAGGGTAAGTGGGTACATCAAGAGAATACACCTTATCCCACCCTAATTCATTTAATTGCTGCCCAATGGAGAAACCCTCTTCCTCAAAGAAGTGAAAATCTACCTTTCTGCCCATAGTGATCACACAGCTAGCAAGGGTGTCAATTTGAGGTGAGGAAGGACTTGGGACAGCGCTTGGTGTGGATGCCGACGAAGAGGACGAAGAACTCGGTGAAGGCTGCCTCGTTGGACACCTCACAATTCGTTTTCCGATCATCATCGCTCCATCAAACAAGGATCCCCTACGTTTGGGTGCCATTGAGTGTTAAGGAATGGTTAATTTGAGAAATCTTAGGTTTTGGGATGTGTTGGAGAGAGTTTGGAAGGGTTAGGAGTCGATTGAAATGAGAGAGGAGTCGACTCTGCCCTAGATAAGTCAACCTAGGACCACTTGAAGTCGACTCTCGCAACGCGAGGTGTCGGCTCCAGGTTGCTAACACAGTCAGCACCCAAAGTGGAGTCAACTCTGGAAAAGCAGGTGTCGGCTCCAAAGTTTTAGATAAAACTAGAGTCGACTCCGATACCAGAGGAGTCGGCTCCAAGACAGTTTCAGAAAAAAAAATAAGAGAGTTTCAAATGATCTGAAACTTGTCCGAAAAATCTTCAAATTTTGGCTAAATCAACTTTGAAATGTAATGAATCAAGGGGTTCAAATATCTAGATAAATCATCCTTAAAATTATAAAAAAATTAAGAAAAATGATTGAATTCTAGATAATCATTTCTAGGAGATTTAAAATTCATTCCAATAGATTACAAACTCCTAATTCTCCTCTAAGATAACAAAATCTTTCTTCACTTAGGGGTTTTGTAAAAATGTCAGCTAATTGTTCATCAGTACAAACATAATCAAGACAAATGTCATTATTAGCACATATTCTCTAATAAAATGATATCTAATTTCAATATGCTTAGTTCTTGAATGTTGGATTGGATTTTTAGTTAAATTGATTGCACTAGTGTTATCACATTTAATTAGTATTTTATCAAGTGTTATACCATAATCTTCAAGTTGTCGGTTAATCCAAAGGATTTGAGCACAGCAACTTCCAGCTGCAACATATTTAGCTTCAGCAGTTGATAATGCAATCGAATTTTTCTTTTTGCTAAATCAAGAGATTAAGTTACTTCCTAAAAATTGGCATGCACCACTTGTACTCTTTCTATCCAATTACAACCAGCATAATTAGAGTCAGTATATGCAATCAAATTGAATGTTGAGTCTCTAGAATACTATAATCCTACATTTTTAGTTCCATTTAGAAATTAAATATTCTTTTTACTACAATTAAGTGAGATTCCTTAGGTTTAGATTGATATCATGCACATAAACATACAGCAAACATGATATCAGGTCTACTTGTCGTTAAGTAAATTAATGAACCGATCATACCTCTATAGTGTTTTGATCAACTGGCTTACCATCTTCATCTTTATCTAACTTGCATGAAGGACCCATTGGTGTTCCGAGAGGTTTGACTTGTTCCATACCAAATTTCTTGAGAATTTTTTTTGTGTACTTTGTTTGGTTGATAAAAATTCCCTCTCTTTCTTGTTTGATTTGAAGTCCTAGAAAGAAGTTGAGTTCTCCCATCATGCTCATTTCGAATTCATCTTGCATTAACTTAGCAAATTCTTGACATAAAAGATTGTTAGTAGCACCGAATACAATGTCATCTATATAAATTTGTACTACCAATAAATCTTTATCTTTTCTTTTGAAAAATAGGGTTTTATCAACATTTCCTCTAGAAAAATTATTTTCAATTAGAAATTTGCTTAATCTATCATACCAAGCTCTAGGTGCTTATTTTAAACCATCTAGTGCTTTGTGTAATTTAAAAACATGGTTTGAAAATTCATGATCTTCAAAACCTGGGGGTTGTTCTACATAAACTTTCTCATTTATAAAACCATTTAAAAATGCACTTTTAACATCCATTTGAAATAAATTAATGTTCATATGACATGCAAATGCAAGTAATAGTCTAATTGCTTCCAATCTAGCAATAGGTGCAAAAGTTTCATCAAAATCAATTCCTTCTTCTTGATTATATCCTTTGCAACTAATCTAGCTTTATTTCTAATTACTATGTCATTTTCATCTAATTTATTTTAAATACCCATTTAGATCCTATTACAGAATGATCTTTGGGTCTATCAACTAAGGACCATACATTATTCCTAGTAAATTGATTTAATTCCTCTTGCATAGCTAACATCCAATTACTATCTTTTTAGTTCTTTAATAGTTTTGGGTTCTATGTGAGACACAAATGCAAGATGATTATTGATATTCCTCATTGATGATCTAGTTCTTACTCCTTGAGATGGATCACCTATGATTAAATCCTTAGGATGACCATAAGCATATCTCCAATCTCTAGGTAGATCTACATCATTACGAGTAGTATCAATAACATCATCCTTAGCTGAGCCATCATCTTTAGCTTCTTGTTCATGGTCTGAAAATACATCTATATTCAATTTTTTAATATCTCTTTCAAGCAAATTTGTATCTTCCTCATCATCAATCTTTTTAGAACTTGATGCTAAAGATTTATCAAATACTATATGAATTGATTCTTCTACTATTAAATATTTCTTCTTAAATATTCTATATGCTTTACTAGATATTGAATAACCTAAAAATATTCCTTCATCAGATTTGGTATCAAATTTTCTAATATTGTCCTTACCATTATTATGAATAAAACATCTACAACCAAATGCATGAAAATAACTAATGTTAGGTTTTCTATTATGCCATAGTAGTTCATAGGGAGTTTTCTTAAGAATTGGCCTAATTAAAGCTCTATTAAGGATGTAACATGCTGTGTTTATAGCTTCCGCCCAGAAGTACTTTGGGAGTTGGACATAGCATGATACGAGCCATATCTTCTAATGTTCTATTTTTTCTTTCTACGACTCTGTTTTGTTGTAGTGTTCTAGGTGCAGAAAAATTATGATGAATGCCATTTTCAATATAGAAATTTTCAAATTGATGATTTTCAAATTCTGTGTCATGATCACTTCTAAGAGACACTATGGTGTTGTTTTTCTCATTTGTGACTTTCTTGAAGAATTTCAGGAATATCGAGAAAGTCTCATCTTTGTGAGCCAAAAATAAATCTAAGTATATCTAGAGTAATCATCTACTATTACAAGACCATATTTCTTTCCTCCTAGACTAGTGGTTCTAGTAGGTCCAAAAAGGCCCATATGAAGTAATTTGATTGGTCTAGTAGTTGAAACAATATTCTTAGATTTGAAAGAATTTCTAGTTTATTTTTTAAATTAACATGCATCACAAATTCTATGATTTTCAAAATCTAGTTTTGGAAGTCCTTTAACTAAATCCATTCTAATTAATTTTGAAATTAAGTGTGTGCTTGCGTGACCTAATCTACGATGTCATAGCCATCCAATCTTATTTACCTTAGCATTATCAGCAATTAAGCAATGGTTACTACTAGACAAATTGTCTAGATCAATTAAGTATATATTGCTATTTCTATTTCCAACAAATATAATGCTATTGTCTATGGGATTAGAAACAGTGCAAATAGAAGCTTCAAAGGAAACTTTGAAACCTTTATCACATAATTGGCTAATGCTAATTAGATTATGCTTTAAACCAACAACATATAAAATGTTTTCTATAAAAGTGGATGGAGTTATTTGAATTTTATCAAATCTCATAATTTGGCCTTTGCCATTATCTCCAAAAGTAACAACTCCTCTTTTATCTTCAAGGGTGATGAATTGATCTTTGTCACCCATCATGTGTCTTGAGCAGCCACTATCAAGGTACCACTTTGTTTTGATCCTTTGGCCGCAAGATACTCCTGCAAGATAATCAAATCTTATGTTTAGGTACCCAAGATTTCTTGGGTCCTTCATGGTTAGTAGCAATAAAGATTGTTTCTTTTGGAACTCATATTTTCTTGCCTTTAATATTTAAATTCTTATTAGTTTTTCTAAAATTGTATTCATAAGATTTATGTCCCTTTTTGTTGCAATGATAACATACAATATCATTTTTCTTTACAAAGAAATTATTGACATATTTTTGTTTCATGTGTGGTTTATATCCTAAACCAGCTTTATCAAATACAGCTCTTTGATTACATAAAAGCAAATTTAGTTTTTCTGAGCTATATGTAAATTTATCAACTATAATTTTATGTTTATCAATTTCTTTCTTCAAATTAATATTTTCATTAGAAATTAATTCTTTTTCTTTTAAAATATTTTTATTTTCAAATTTTAGATTTTTAACCTCAAGAATTAGTTCATTTTTCTCTTTGAGAAGATTTAGGTTTTTAGTTTTCAAAGATTTATTTTTCATTCTCAAAACCTTAAAATCACTAACTAACTCATTGAAAGCATTATACAATTCATCAAATGTAAAGTCATCATGGGCTTCGAAATTTACCTCATTTTCATCGTTTGTCATGAAGCATATGTTTGCAACCTCTTTTTGTTCTTTTTCAAATGAAGACTCTTCACTATCACTCCAAGTTGCAACATAGGCTTTCTTCTTCTTCTTGTAACATTTCTTTAGTTAAGGACATTCAAATCGAAAATGCCTTGGCTTCTTACATTCATAACATGTCAAGGGTTCTTTTTCTTTGTCCTTATCCCTTTCTTTTTCTCTTTCTCCTTCCAATTTTATTCCAAACTTTCTCTTGTAGAAGGGTCTCCTTCTTTGCATAAATTTTTTAAATTTCTTAGCTAGGAGAGCTGTCTCATCATCTTCTTCATCATCATCATTGCTGCTCTTTTCACTTTCAGCAGCATTGAGTGGTATAGTTCTTTTCTTTTTCACCTCTTCCTCTTGATGTTGTTTCATTATCAATTCATGGGTCATTAAGGATCCAAGGAGCTCCTCCAAAGGTAGAATGTTTAAGTCTTTGGCTTCTTGGATTGCAGTTACTTTTGCTTCCCATGATCTTGGAAGAGATCTAAGAATTTTACGCAACAATTCAGAATTAGTATAAGTCTTACCAAGACTTTTCAAACCAATAACAATATCAGTGAATCTAATGTACATGCATGTGATTGATTCAGTTTGTTCAATGCTAAACAATTCATATTTGTGCACTAGAATATTAATTTTGGATTCTTTTGCTTGATTAGTACCCTCATGGGTAACTTCTAGTCTATCCCAAATTTCTTTGGCTAAAATGCAGGTAGATATTCTATTGAATTTATTTGCATCCAAAGAACAATATAAAACATTCATGGCTTTTTCATTGAGCTGAGCCATTTTCCTATCATTCTCATTCCAGTCCCTTTCATGCTTAGGAACTATTGAACCATCTACAATGTGTGTCGGTGTTCTAGGTCCATTTAATGACACTCCACAATTCATAATCTAAAGCTTGAATGAAAATCCTCATTCTTGCTTTCCAATATGAATAATTAGAACCATTAAACAAAGGTGGCCTATTAGTGGATTGACCTTCAGCAAAAGATGATCCAGCTTGTGTTGCCATTTGGATCTCTAACTCTTGATCGTTAGATCAAATAAAAATGAGCACAAGCTCTGATACCAATTGTTGGCCCAGATGGCAACCCAAGAGGGGAGGGGGTGAATTGGGTTCTTTAAAAATTTAACACTTAAAACTTAAAACCAAATTTCATAAGGATTAAGTAAACTAGTGAAATGATGCAATAATTTAAAGCACAATGAGAGAGAGATAGAGACAAAAGCACGACAAACACACAAAAATTTATAGTGGTTCGGTGTATTCCATACCTATGTCCACTCCCAAGCAACTCTTGGGTCCACACTATAATCCACTGATTATAGTTGAGTTGTTTTATAAGCTCACAACCCTAACTTGTTATTTTACATGGGGTCACAACGAACCCAGCCGGTTTTCACGGGTTCACCAGCACAAAACCCAAACCCAAGCTAAACTAGCTTGTTCCCGAGGTAAACTACCTCAACTAATTTAATCCCCCTGATTGAATTAGTAAACACCAAATCAATTTAATGTTTACAACAATGGAAAGCTCCTTAAATAAGCAAATAAATAAAATAAATAAGCAAAGGTAAGGAAAGCCTGATTGAAGCCAAGTGGATTTGAGCTTTTCTTCTTTTCCTCTTCTCTTTTGAATGGATGATCAAGAATTGAATCGTTGAATCTTGAACACAGTTCGTTGAGGAAATAGGGCTTTTCTCTTCTTCCTTTCCCTTTTGAAAATCCTCCGAATTTAAACTTTTAGGGCTTTGATTTCTCTTGAATCTCTCTTGGATTGATAGGCTTGGACTCATAGATTTTTCTCTTTCTTTTTCACTGAGTATATTTCTCGATTTTTCTCTCTTTTTCTCGATATTTTCTGTTCTTCTTTTCAAACGGTTGAATCCCCTTTTTATAGAGTCTTAATCTGAGATTAGGTGAGAAAATAGCCGTTACAAAGTACCTTGGATGATTCTCCATGCAAAGAAAAGTATCCGTGGAGAGTTAGGTGATAAAATATCCGTTAGAATCCGATCTGACACTTTTAAAAATCGTCCTTGATAGGTTGGAGTCAGCTCCAACTTTTCTTGAGTCGGCTCCAGATCGTGTTTCCATAAATAGTAAAAATCGATTTGATGTGGAGTTGGCTCCGACTTTGCAAAGTGTCGACTCCCCACTGACTAGAGTCGGCTCCCGATTTCTGATGTGTTGGCTCCGAGAATTCCTCCGAAAACACAGTCTCTATAACTCAAGTTAGAGTCGGCTCCCGAAATCCATGTGTCAGCTCCAGCTTCTGAAGCAGAAAATAGTTTCTCTGTATCTCATGGAGTCGGCTCTACCTTTTCATGTGTTGGCTCCGAAACCTTAGGTGTCGGCTCCGAAACTCTAGGTGTCGACTCCGAAACGTGCCAAAAATATAGAACTATTCTGATACACTCTAGAGTCGGCTCCAATGGTTCTAGGTGTCAGCTCCAAGTTCTGAACTTAAATAAATTCCATTGAAACTTGATTTAAAACTGATTTCTAAGTGCCATTTGAATAAATAACCAATCTTAATTTCTGAAACACTTATCAAATCTATCAGAAACACAATGAATATACTCATGGCTTTTGTTCATTATCAAAATCAATAATTGGGTAAAATAATTTCTTAATAATTTCTCCAACAGCTAATCATCAAAATCAATAAATGGGTCAACAGGTTCCTAACAATCTGATCCTTATTTTTTTTCCTAAATATGAGACTAGCCTATTAATAAAATAACCCACTTAATGTTTAATTTTACCAAAATACCATAAATTTTTTTTCAAAATAACACTAGAAGCAATTATATTAGTTCAGTACAATTCATATTCTCTTTCTATGTCATGAGCTAGTGTTACACCTCATGTACATAAAAGGTTGCATGATTAGCTATGATTCTCTCATCAAATTTACCCCAGGGCAAACTTTTTTATTTTGTATTGTTCAAACAAAAATCCAACAGAACTAAATTAGATATATTAACAAATTTACAAGTGTATATAAAGATTTATGAGGCATTTGGTTCATGGATTAAAAGATTCCATTTTGAAAATATAATACCAGGCAAGTGATTTAATTTGATTTAGTAGGAAATTTGCTAATTTGATGTATAATTTTACTCCATAATGGTAATGCAATGTTTTATCTCAATTTTAATTATTAATTAGAACCTTTTTATGAGGTCTAATCTTTTGAATAAAATATAAAAGTAAGTTTTGTTGTTCATGTTGACCCAATTGATGATTTTGATGATTAACAAAACTATTTGAGTATAACTATTGGAGCTCTAATGATTTTGATTTAGTGTTTCAGATTATAATCGATTGAATGATCAAAATCAGAAGTTACATAGTGTTCTAGATCGAATCTAATGTCTAGGTAAGAATTGCAGACATTAGAGTCGACTCCGAGAATCACAGAGCCGACTCCGAAACTGGCACGGAAGTTAGAGTCGACTCTGAGACTGTTAGAGTCGACTCTCACAGAAGAAGCAGAACCTCAATTTTTCTGGCCCCAACCTAGAGTCGACTCCGGGTAAGTTAGAGTCGACTCCGGAAAAGTTTCTTGTCGACCCCAGAAAAGTCAGAGATGACTCCAGAAATATCGTTTTGAGATGCCTCGAGCTAGAGCCGACTCCAGAAAAGTTAGAGTCGACTCCAACCCACCTGGAATGAAAAATCAAATTGTCAGATCAGCTCTAACGGTATATTTCTATTTTACCTTATTTCTAACGGATATATTTTGCTGCAAGGTACACTCCAACGAATAGTTTTCTTCCAAAAATGGTTTGAAAGAAATCTATAAAATGGGAAGACTATTGTTCAAAAAGAAGAACAGAAAAATAGAAAGAAAAATCGGAAATAGATAAATCCATTTCAAAAATCCAAAAAGAGAGAGCCTGAATCTCAAGAGGAAAACCTTCTAGCTCAAATCCACTCCACTCCAAAAAGCTCAAGAGGAATCCAAGGCATTCAAATCAAGTTTTTGTGGATTTCCCAACTTGGAGAAAGAAGTTCAGATTCTTGCTTTTCAACTCTTCTCAACTACTTCAACTGTGAAGAATCGGAGCTGAGCTTGATTCAACCTAGCAAGGAGAAGAAGAAAAGAAGAAAAGCTCAAAAGCCAACCATCTTCAAATCAGGCTTTTTCTAAACTTATTATATTATTTGATTATTTGCTCATTAAGGAGCTTTGTATTTGAAAAACATATTTCATTTGTTTGTATCTAGTTCAATCTGGGGATTGAACTAGTGGAGGTAGTCTTACCTCGGTACAAGCTTGGTAAAGCTTGTGTTAGGGTTTTTGTGCTGGTGAGC
>UESW01001742.1:242441-272849 GCA_900491605.1 Calamus simplicifolius | reverse complement strand
TCAATACTGGGGGAGCTTAATAAAAGCTCAATTGCAATTTTCTGCTCATTAAGATTAAATATTCATAATTGATGAATTATATTGAACTCATGCACAATTTTAAAGTTTATGTTGAATATTGGCATCAAATCCTAAATCAAAAATGTTTAAGTTTCAAAATGACTATAATCTTTAGTTCGAATGAATTTTTGAATGCATATACTCAAAGTTTTTGTTATCATCAAAAAGGGGGAGATTGTTGACCCAATTGATGATTTTGATGATTAACAAAACTATTTGAGTATAACTATTGGAGGCTCTAATGATTTTGATTTAGTGTTTCAGATTATAAATCGATTGAATGATCAAAATCAGAAGTTACATAGTGTTCTGGATCGAATCTAATGTCTAGGTAAGAATTGCAGACATTAGAGTCGACTCCGAGAATCACAGAGCCGACTCCGGAACTGGCACGGAAGTTAGAGTCGACTCCGAGACTGTTAGAGTCGACTCTCATAGAAGAAGCAGAACCTCAATTTTTCTGGCCCCAACCTAGAGTCGACTCCGGGTAAGTTAGAGTCGACTCCGGAAAAGTTTCTGGTCGACCCCAAAAAAGTCAGAGACGACTCCAGAAATATTGTTTTGAGATGCCTCGAGCTAGAGCCGACTCCAGAAAAGTTAGAGTCGACTCCAACCCACCTGGAACGAAAAATCAAATTGTCAGATCAGCTCTAACGGTAATATTTCTATTTTACCTTATTTCTAACGGATATTTTTGCTGCAAGGTACACTTCAACGGATAGTTTTCTTCCAAAATGGTTTGAAAGAAATCTATAAAATGGGAAGACTATTGTTCAAAAAGAAGAACGGAAAAAATAGAAAGGAAAATCGGAAATAGACAAATCCCATTTCAAAAATCCGAAAAAGAGAGAGCCTGAATCTCAAGAGGAAAACCTTCTAGCTCAAATCCACTCCACTCCAAAAAGCTCAAGAGGAATCCAAGGCATTCAAATCAAGTTTTTGTGGATTTCCCAACTTGGAGAAAGAAGTTCAGATTCTTGCTTTTCAACTCTTCTCAACTGCTTCAACTGTGAAGAATCGGAGCTGAGGCTTGATTCAACCTAGCAAGGAGAAGAAGAAAAGAAGAAAAGCTCAAAAGCCAACCATCTTCAAATCAGGCTTTTCTAAACTTGTTATATTATTTGATTATTTGCTTATTAAGGAGCTTTGTATTTGAAAAACATATTTCATTTGTTTGTATCTAGTTCAATCTGGGGGATTGAACTAGTGAAGGTAGTCTTACCTCGGTATAAGCTTGGTAAAGCTTGTGTTAGGGTTTTTGTGCTGGTGAGCCTTTGAAAACCAGCTGGGTTCGTTGTGCGCCCGGGAAAACAACAAGTTTGAGTTGTGAGCTTGTAAAACAACTCTGCTGTAATCTAGGGTGATTATAGTGTGGACCCAAATGAATCTTGGGAGTGGACGTAGGTGTTGGATACACCGAACCACTATAAAATCTTTTGTGTTTGCCGTGTTCTATTGACTCTATCTCTATCTCTATTCTATTCATTGCACTTTATAGTTACTTTGCATTTGCCCTCATTAATCTCAAGCAAACTATTTTAAAAAGGGCTAATTTTTTAAGAACCCAATTCATCCCCCCCCTCTTGGGTTGTCATCTGGGCCAACAGTTCATTTTATATATTTTGATAATTTCATATGGGTGCACATGCATTATTCTAACGATCAATTTTATGTAAATGATATAACTATATCTAACATTTTATGTATTGTATTTTTGATAACATTTTGGGGCTTCAAGAAAATATAGTGGTGATACTTTTTTTGATAGATTTCAACAAATTCTATTCATAAGTTATACTGTTTTTTATGGGATTTGATTACCATAGATTATACATATTTAAAAATATAACCCTTTGTTTGCCAAAAAAAATCATAACCCTTTAAGCTAACCATACTATAGAATTTATTAGATAGGTTTTAATTGACCGTGCATTAGATATAAAATGCTTTTATGTAATAAGCTTTATTTTATTGAAGTCTTAAAATTGATGAGATTTTTTTTTTTGTAATTGATGACATGATTTTTTTATATTTATTTTTTATCACTTTTTTGCATGCCTCAAGTCCACTTGCTGGTTCAATTAATCTATTAACGTAATAGATCCATATGTCCTTAAAAACTTGAGTTCAAGTTTATTGATAACAGATGAATTTGATTTAACCATTCTTTTTCCATCCGATATGGGACTATTCATAGGATATTACAATCTTCTCCTTTTTGTCAACTGATGTTCTTATTGCATGCTACAAACTAGTTAGATATACCTTAAGCTAGGTCAATGGTGCTAGGTGGCTCGACGCCATAGCAGGACTCTCTATTATCATCATATGGGAAGTCCTTTCCTTCTACTTATCAACTTTTGCACATCTAGATCGGCTCTACGTGATAATAGGATACTTTCTATCATCGTTCCATGGGTAGCCTTTTCCTTTTGTTCACCAATTTTTATATATTTGAATCGACTTTGATACTATTTGGGACAATCCAAACCTATCTAATGGCCCAATTTGGACAAGATCCACATGACCTTAAAAACTTAAGTCTAAGTCAATTAGTATCAAGTGAACTTAAGTTATAACGCTTCAATCCATTCTTTTCGTTGGGGATTTACATAATGCAATGCATCAGTTTTGTGTCTATAAATTAGCTACTATATATATTTAAAATAAAAACCCTAAATTCATCTGTTGACCCTGCAAAGGGAGAAAGTAATATGGTGTGAAATGTGGTATATTTTGCTTGATATGTAATATATTTGTGTATACACATTAGTATAAACATTAGCGTATGCAAAATATTTTGCAGAGGGAGAAAGCTTTGCAAACATGTTTAAAACATTAGTATATACATAATTTGATGCGGCATAATTTCTTTATTAACAAAACATAAGAAATCTCTTCTAGCCTTAATGTCAAAAGTCCACCAATATTTTGTTTTTATTTGAAACGTAACCAGCTGGAATCTTGATAGTAGGATCATTTTAGTAAATGGTAGTTGATGCATGCTGACATTAGGCATGCAAACTGGTTGGATAGGTTTTGTTTTTCTTGGCAACAATTTAAAAAAAATACAAAAGAGAGAATTCTACTCCTTTTATTAGTAAAATGGAGATTAGAAAAAATGTTATGGATATGACCTCATAAGAGATTGAGGTTAAAAATGTAAGGGAAACCACAAATTGAACCGGCTTGATTCAGGTTAACCTAACTGAGGTTACATTGTCACATGTCATATAAACAATTAAACAAACCAAGAATTCTAGCTTTGCGTATAATTTGGTGCCCGTGCAACAATTATACACTAAAACAAATTTTCACTATCCCGATGCTAAAAATGTCATTTTCATCCCGGCGTCAAGATAGCGGGGGTGGAGATGAAAAATCCCAACGCTTTTTAGATAGCAGGGGTGGAGATGAAAAATCTCAATGCTTCTAAAGTGTCGGGATGTGCTTTGGATCTTGCCAAAGCTTTAAGTGTTGGATATGCGGCGACTTTTGCTCTTACCGACACTTTAAAGCATCGGCAACATTATGTTTTTTTAAAAAAATAACAAACGAAGCGTAATTTCTCTTCCTCTGCCGTTCCTTTTCCATCGCCTCCCGTTCTTCCTCTGCCGTTCCTTTTCCATCGCCTCCCGTTCGCTTGTGATCCAAATGCACCAATAAATGATGTCTCTTCATCTACCGTTCCTCTCTTCCTCTGTCTTTCCTTTTGTAGTACCCGGTTCAAACGAACCAGATTTGGTTCAGATGAACCAGGCTTGGTTCAGATGAACCAAGCTCCAGTCTATTGGGTTCCCCGGACTGACGCTTCGCTCCAGGCGAAGCATTTAGCCTTCCGGGAAACCCCCGATCCGAGGCGATGCACAGGTGAATAAATAGGAAGGAGAAGGACTTCTTCCTTCACGCTGGCGCTTCATCCATCAGGTAATTCCCTGGCTTCTAGAGAGAGAGAGAGAGAGAGAGAGTGTGAGAGAGAGAAAGAGACAAGGAGACAGAGAGAGCACGGGAGGCAGAGAGATAAATTCTGGCCGGACGAACCTTGGTTCAGGCCCGGCGGCGTGCTTGCCGCCGCGCCGGGCCTGAGCTTCGGCCGACGACTCCGCCGGCGCCGGGGGAGGCATCCGACGGGGTGGTGGCAGAGAGAGAGATGAGAGAGAGGGCCAATTGGCCCTCCTCTCGCACGGTGGCGAAAGCCGAAGCCGACTGGTTGGTTTGGGCCCAGCGGCATGCTCGCCGCCTCGCCGGGCCCGAGCTTTGGCCTGTCGCCTCCACCGGCGCCGGGCGTGCGTCCGGTGGAGGTCCGACCGGCCAAGGTGGCCGGCCGTGCCACCAGCACAGGTACGTGCCGCGCGGACGTAAGATGGAAGAAGTGATAAATTGAGGGATAGAGAGGAGGTTTGGCGGCCGGCCGCAGCGGTCGGCTCTGGCCTGGCCATCGGCGGCCGGGCCACCCTCAATTTGGCCGACGGCGGCCCCGGCCGCCGGCTAAGTTCTCGTCCCCTGTTCGGTGAAACAGGGGATCGAGTGGAATGGGTTGAACCGGGCCGGCTGGGCCGGCCGGTTCAGGGTCTTTTGGGCCGTGCAGCGAGCTAATTTTAGGCTAGATTTTGGGCCTTGTAACGGGCCGGGATTAGCAAAATATTTATATGGCTAGAATCTGGGTGAATTCTAGTTTCTTGGAGTATTTTTACTTCCCCAATTGGGTGTGTATAGTGGGAGATATTCGAGCCCAAAGTAGGGCCCGTGAACTAGTCTGGGTAGAAATTCTAAGGGTCATTCTAATATTCGTATTCTAATAAATTAATTGTGTAAATGATCCTGTAGGTGCTCAGACATCTGACTAGCTGATATATACATGTTGGATTACGTACTGAGGTAAGTAAGCTAGTTATCAGTATTTAATAATTAATTTATTCATTATATAAATTATGAATTATATTGTGACATGAAGAATTGTTATGCATATTGGCTAAATTGAAGGTAAATGAATATTATGATTACATGGTTGTTTATATGCTATGATTTCATATGTGGATGCTATGCATGAGAGATGCAGTTATTATGACATTGATGTGATTTATTACATGCAATTGTTCAGTAAGTATAATCCACTGTTTATGCAATATAGAGTTGTTATTGATATGATGAGTGCATGTGATGTGAGGTACTGTTATGTGTCGCCGCGGTTCTCCTTTATCATGTCATACCACACACACGTCTAGAGGACGTGTTTTGCTTGTTTATGCCACCTACACGTCTAGAGGATGTGTTCTGCTTGTTTATGCCACCTACACGTCTAGAGGACGTGTTCTGCTTGTTTATGCCATCACACATCTAGAGGATGTGTTCTGCTTGGGTTCGCTATGGCATGACGCATTTAGAGGATGTGTTCTGAGTTCTATGAGGTGGCATCACACATCTAGAGGACGTGTTCTGCTTGGTTCGATGTGGCATCATACATATAGAGTATGTGTTCTGGTGGATTTTGACATGGCGTGACCCTGGTATCTGGACCCTTTCAGTAGGAGGATGCTTGTTGGTACACTATTGAGATATTGCAGGGCCGTGGGTCACATTTATAGTTACCATTGAGAGTATAAACAGTGGATTTACTTACATTGCATGTTTGAGTAATTGTATAATGTTTAAGCATGCAAATCATTTATGTGCTTATTGGTTGCAATGCTATGATTTGACTGTATAACGTGGCTTACTTACTGAGTGTAAGCTCACAAAAATCTTACAATGTTTTTGTCAGAGCCACGAGGTTGAAGATGGATTAGTGGGGTGATGGATCTTCTATTAAATAAAACAAGACCATTATTTTGTTGTAACCCCAATATTACTTATGTGTAGGGCTTGCTGCCCAAACTTTATTATTGTGATGTGTAAGGGTTTGTAACCCAAAACTTTTAGTATTGAGTGATGTATTTAGCTTGGTTATATATATAATAATATTGTGTGAAAAATTTTGTGATGCCTTACGTACCCGGCACGCGGCGGGTTGTCATCCTAGCCCGATATTTGGGTCTGGGGCGTAACACCTTTTCCATCGCCTCGTGTTCCACCTGTGATCCAAATGCACCAAGAAATGAGCCGCTGTCTCTCTATCGTTCCTCTTCCATCGCCTCCCATTCCACCTGTGATCCAAACGTATAAGAAAAAGGAAAAAGATCTTTTAGATAATATCATTTTTAAGTTGGGATACGGTGGACTGACCGGACTGTGGTTTCCGGATCCAAAGCTGAAGAAATCTTGCGGTTGGAGATCCTTCCACCATGCCACGGGGGAGCCAAACGAGCAGAAGAGTGGAGATTGGAATGGAACAGAGAAGGAAGAGCGCATCCTCTTGAGCCCACACCTTTGTCAAGATGTGAGGAGATGGTGCCCAGAGATGGCCAGAATGATTGGAGAAGAGCTTTAATACCAGCAATGAACCTTTTTGAATCCGTCTTTGAAATTAGCCATGCTGCAAAGAAAAGAAAAGAAAAAAAAGTTACATCTTTTAAAGCCCAAAAGGCCAGAACTCACCGAGAAGAAACTTGAAGAGCAAGGCTTGTTCTTTTCTTCCATTTGATTTCCGACTCTAGAAGAGAAGAAACCATCCTTCCTCTAATTTTTTTCCTTGGGAGGAAAAAACAGAGGCCATGAACGAAAAGTTGGCAGCGAGATTGCTCTAGGAGAAAAAAAGGAGAGGTAGCATGGAAGAGAGAGGACCTGTTGCATTGCTGGCAGAACCTTTGGCGGAGACCAGCGATGATGACAACTGAGGCTTTGGAATGGACCTCGCACACCTTGTGCCGGTGGTGGTACCGCTTCGCCTCTGTCAAATCGGCGGTGCACTTCTCCGCCTGGCAGCACGGCTGCGAAGTCCCCCCGCTACCCGATCCCCGCCAGCCGCGGAGGGAGGAGGAGGAGGATGGGCCCACCTGTTGCTTCCTCCTCCTCCCTAGCCACAACACCATACTCCCCCTTGTCCCTGTCGCCGTCCGCGGCCACCGTCTTCACCACGTCCTTTCAGGCCTTCTCCTTCCCGCTCCGCTTGTGCTCCACCGGTGCCTGTCGTAGAGGAAGGGCAGAAGGAAGGAGGGGGATTTGAGGAGACGATCGTAGAGGATGAACAAAGGTGAAAAGGAAAGGAGGAGAGGGGCCAATATGAGGTCTTTGAACCATAAATCCATGAGCGGGAGGGAATTGCCCATTTGGCGCTTGCAGTAAAAATCGAAAAAGAATTTCGATCCCACCAAAGATAAAAATATGATGCCAATGCTAAAAAGCATCAGCATTGGATCAGAAAATTACGATGCCGACGCTTTTAAGCATCAGCATCAGATAAATATCATCTATTAAGCGCCATTAAAATTTTTTTTCCGCACCGCTTTCTAAAAGCGTTGGTAATTTACGAACACTCCCGATGCTACGAAAATAGAGTTGCTATACTCACATTTTGTGGTAGTGATGGGTTTAAATTTTAGGTATGAGTGGCAACATCAAAGCATGCAAATTAAGAATTGTTGACATTCTTTTTCATCCTTGCCAATATTTGATCTAAAATGCCTCCTTCAATTTTTTTCAATAAATAAATTTTTGAAAGAAAAAACAGGCCTACAAATGGATCAAGGCTAGCTTGAGTCATACTTAATTTTGATCTAACCTGATTTTATATTCAAATCATGATATTAGATTTGAACCGGACCTATTTGCTCATCGAATCATGCCAAATCAGTCTATGAAAAAATTTTAGTCCCAAACGATCATCGGATCTATTTAGTTCAAAGTATAATCCAAATTCGACCCACAATGTTAAGTTTTTGAATAGGATTGGAACAAGTTATATTTGCATCTAAATATCTAACTATTATTTTATAGTTAAAATTTAACAATTGATAATTAAATATAAATCTATTAAACAATTTAAATATGGTTAAAAAAAGTCAATTTAGGCTTATATTTTATTAAAAAGCTTAAGTACAAAAATGAGGGGAGATTTAATTTTCAAGATGAAAAGAAGAATTTGTTTGGATAGCGTTTATTCAATAAATTAATAAAGATAATTAGATTGATAAAATTAAGGTTTATGACTTAGGCCAAACCGGGTTTGGATTGGGTCAAGTCAAAAAAATATACCATCCAAATCTGATTTGAAATTTCAAAATTTTGATCGGGTCTAAATTGTAAATATAATCCAATTCATAGGTCTTTAAATATGAATTCAGTCATAATTAGATCGGGCTATGAGTTGACTTAATCAATTTGCAGCTTTGTGTAGAAAGATAGGCAGAAAAAGATAAGCTTCAAAACTTTGTAATTATGTTGCACCAAAAGAAACCCATTGTGGTATGGTTGGAAATAAGACAACACTAGCAAGCTTCCAAATCCAAAGAGTTGGTTATATACCTTCTATGGCCCTTGTTCTTGCAACTCTAGCTTAGCGTGGAGACTAATCATGTTTTGCTACTTTGTTCATATCTCTAGTCTTTATGAACTCTTCTGAATTATATCACATTCAAGAGAGATATTTGGTTTTGGATCCTTTTACAACCCCTTTTTTTTGTTACAGGCGGACGATCACACCAATCTAGCGTGAGCCAAACCCGATATATCAGAATACAAAATTTGTGTAAGAACAGGCAGACACGGATCTCCCAGCTTCCAACTCCAAAAATCAGAATGGTTGGCAACTCTGACAGCGATCCAGTCTGCCACAACATTGGCTTCCCTATAGATATGCGGAATCTGGATACAGTGAACGCTCTGCAGAAGAGAATGAATATCACAGATCAGGGGGTTGATAGGCACATAATCGCAGTGATCCTTGCGAAGCTAGTGAACACTACAAGAAAACGGATCATTTGTGAGGGATTTTTCGAGGGAAAAAGGAAAAAATCGGTCAAAAATATAAATTTCCAATGGATAAATGGTCGTCGAAAAAACCCTCCTCGAAAAATTTTTCGAGGAATTGTTTTGAGGAAATTTATCCCTTGGAAATTTTTGACAGATTTTTTGAGGAAAAATTTCTGAGGAATTTTTTGAGGGATTTTTTTGAGGGAAAAGTTCCAAGGGATTTTTTGAGGAAAAATTTTTGAGGGATTTTTCGAGAAATTTTTTGAGGAAAATTTTTCAAGGGATTTTTTGAGGGATTTTTCGAAGGATTTTTAAAGGGAAATTTTATGAGGGATTTTTTACTAATTTTTTTTACAAATAAGCTATTTATTATAGAAGTATTCCTCGAAAAATCTCTCACAAAATTATCAAAAAATCCCTCGCAAAATCCCTTAGAAATTAATTTTGCGAGGGACTTTTTGAGGAATTTTTTCATCAAAATTTTTTATTAATAACTCATTAATGAAATTCAAATCCCCTAAAAATTCCTCGCAAAATTAATTCCAAGGGATTTTTCAAGAAATATTTTATCAATTTTTTTTTTACAAAATAGAAACATCCCTTGAAAATTCCTTGCAAAATCATCAAAAAATCCCTCACAAAATCCCTCAAAAATTAATTTTGCGAGGGATTTCTCAAGGGATTTTTTTCATCAAAAAATTTATTAATAACTCATTAATGAAAAATAAATCCCTCGGATAATCCCTTGCAAAATTAATTTTTGAGGGCTTTTCCAAGGTTTTATCAATTTTTTTTATAAATAAGCCATATATTATAGAAATATCCCTCGCAAAATTTCTTGCAAAATCATCAAAAAATCCCTCAAAAAATCCCTCAAAAATTAATTTGCAAGGAATTTTTTGAGGGAATTTTTTCATCAAAATTTTTATTAATAACTGATTAATGAAAGAGAAATCTCTCAACAAATCCTTCGCAAAATTAATTTTTGAGAGATTTTTTGAGGAATTTTTTTTTCAATTTTTTACAAATAAGCCATTTATTATAGAAATATCCCTCGAAAGATCGAAAAATTCCTCGGAACTTAAATTTTGCGAGGAATTTTCTAAGGGATTTTTTTCATCAAAAAATTTTATGAATAACTCATTAATGAAAAACAAAACCCTCGAAAAATCCCTTGCAAAATTAATTTGAGAGGGATTTTTCAAGGAATTTTTTTCAATTTTTTTACAAATAACCCATTTATGTTAGAAATATTCCTCAAAAAATTTCTCACAACATTAATTTTATGACAGATTTTCTGAGAAAATATTTTTTATCAAAAAATTTTATAGTTTATATTTTTCTATAGAAAATTCCCTCGGAATTGCGAGGGATTTTTTTCCTCGATAAAATCCCTAGATAAATCACACTTTTCTAGTAGTGGAATCACTGTAATAGCATTCCCTCAACAATAAGACAACGAACGCCAAGGCTGCGAATGGCATAAGCATACACTCCGCTAGAGGCATCGAGAAGTCAATATGGCTAAATCCACCAGCAGTCAACATCGCACCATCCGATCCTTTAATTATAAAACCTGAGCCAGCAGTTGTATCATGAACACTTCCATCAAAGTTGACTTGATAGACCCTAGAGGTGGGGGCTCACAAAAAATAAAGATCGTACGCCGATGCGCTACCGAGACAGCATGGGAACCCCAAGGGTCAAGGCTATTAGTATCAAAAAATAGTCCGATGGAAAGTGTACTCAGCTGATAAGGGAAGGTTATCCTAACAACCCTAAGTAAATACAAGCTGGTTCTGGTTTACAACCCTTTAACTAAGCAACATTTTGAATTTGTGCATTACTAATCGTAGTAGTTTTATGGATAATGTAAAAAGAATGAAATAAGATTCTTATTATAAAACTTAATTGACAACATAAATATATTAAAGAATATTTGATTTTGCTTCACTCTTGAGGACACGTAGTTCCAACCTGCTATGCTTGAATTCCGTACATCATCTACATTTTTCTTTTAGATCATATTGATCTTAAATAATTCATTTTTAGATTAATTTCACTTTGCTTCTCTTAATGGTATTTGAACATTTTTTTAAAACTTAAGAAATTTAAAATTAACTTTCTAATTTTGATTTAAATTACAATTAGTCCCTACTATTAAATTGAATGGTTAAAGAAATAAAAAATGATTACATAATGTGATGTGATCATTAAAGATGTTAGATTTTCATCAGATAAAAAGCAACATTCTTTTTTAAAGAAAATAGTATTGATTAAGGATATTTTTTTTCTAAATATGTCAAATGATGTTTGCAGTATTCATATGATAATCATGTATTTATTTTTTTATTTAAAATTTAAATGGTAAAGATTAATTGCAACGAAATTGAAGTTGAAGTCTGATTGTAATTTTTTTAAAAATTAAAAAAATGTACAAAAATGTATGGACCGAAAGGTTAGGTGAAATTAACCCTTTATCTGATAACCTAAATCGAACTTGAACCCAGCTCGTAGCTGTTGCCCATCTTCTGTCCCGTATTTACATTTTACGCCACTCCATTACCGAACGTATCTTTTGTTTATTCGGATTTGATACGACCCTCTGGATGCAATATTTTCAATGTCGAATCTTGCAGTAATATTCTTATTTTTAATATCATTCCATATTCATGCTAGCCCAATTAATTTTGTTAACGGCCTAGAATCATTGACCAAAAAACTTAGTAAATGGACTTGAGTTATAATTACATAACGCTTTTCTTTCCCATTCAACATGGATATCACAATCTTTTTACATTATAATATGGCATTCTTATTGCATGCTACAAGCTATCTAGGATCTCTCTAAGCCGAATCATTGGTACTGCAAGAATAGCTTCACACCATAGCGGGATTCCATCACTATTCCATAGGTAGCCTTCATCTCATACCCATCAACTTTTGCACACCTGAATTGGCTTTGATATTATTTGTAATGCTCCAAGTTCACCTACTAACCTAATTAACCTCGTTAGCGGGCCTGATATCATTGGTCCAAAAACTCAAGTGAAAGTAAATGAGTAACAAGTGGACTTGAGTTATAATCACATAACATTTTTTTTCTATTCAATGTGTAACTAAATTAAGGGTATCACAAGCAAACATAAATCTTGCAATAATAACTGGTCACAAGGCTATAAAGATGGTTGTGATGTCTGACAATGCAAAGGATGCAATTCAGAAAGTCAATTATTTGAACCCAGTGATATGTTTCATTTCTTGTTAACAATCTCCAATATCAATCTATGTTCCTTTACAAGATGGAGAATATGCAAAGTTGATTGTAAGGCATTCATAAAAGCAAGACTGAATTCTACAAATGGAAAGTGGATATTGATTGAGTTTTCTCTAGAACATAACTGATATGGCTGATCACGCCCCCAGGCGGTGGAGTAACACCCTGCACGGTTTTTGGAGCCAAGTAATAATTTGCCAGCTAGTCCCGACCTCGGCCTTGGCCTCGAAATGGTCATGCCCCTAGGCGGTGGAGTAACACCCTGTACAGTTCTCGGAGTCAAGTAATAATTTGGCAGCTAGTCCTAGCCTCGGCCTCGGACTTCACCTCGGCCTCGGCTTCAGCCTCGGTCATGGACTTCATCTCAACTTCGACATGCCCTCAGGCTCTAGCCTTAGCCTCTAAACCAACCCCGAATATGGTTCCCAACAACCTAGCAAGCGCCCAGGGCTGCCACATCACCCACTAACCCACTTTTTCTAAGACTACAGACGGTTACCATTATTTACGGCGCTCGTCTAATAGCAACGCGCCCACCCACTACTCGTGGCACTGCTTTTAACAAACAACGTGATTCAACGGTCGACCACGAAAGGTAAGAGGGACCTCCGAACATGTATAAAAACTTTCACTCACAACGAGGAGGATCCCCGCCGAAACCATCGGTCCGAGACTTTGTTGCAGGTTTTCGTCTAAAGGAGGCCATGTCAACTCCTAGAAGATCTTTGGAGCTTTCTTGTCACCCGGTGCTCTCAGGAAGTAATCTGGAGGCAACATATTGGCACGCCAGGAAGGGAAGGCCACAGCACAGACGCTCATTCAACGTACCTGCAAACCCACAACCTCTGTAAGGAAGAAGATGATGGTTACACGTGCAAAAGAGGCCTCCACCAGTCAGACTGGGGGGCACCTCCCGAGGGCTGAGCAGTCGAAGGCCGACCTCCCTGCTCTGCCCCCTATGCAGCCACAGTCCAGCCAAGCTGATCGGCTTGCCGCACTCACCCAGCAGGTTTAGGATCTGATGGTGGTGGTTCGAGGACTACAGGAGCAGTGCTCAACCACTACGCCATTGCCACCTCAGTTCCCTCCGCCCCACGCGGAGGGTCATGAAACCAACCAGTATCATCGTGGCAAGACCCCTTCAGAGGCCTTCCTCTGCGCATCCCCGAAATCTCGTCGCCGGGAGACCTCCAAGCGGCAGCGGTCTCCTTCCCATCGTTCTAACCGCCTTCCAAAGCGGCGTAGTGGGAAGGAACCCGAGCAGGTGCATTCCCTACACCGGCAACCTTCTCTCCGTTCGTCCTCTGAATCTTCGAAGGGAGATTTAGACAGACGGATTGCTCGTCGAGCCGAGCGGCGGTTAGACGAGTATCATCAGCGGCTGAAGGAGCTCAGCCGCAGAATTACTAACCCTCATGGGGCGGAATACGACCAACGCCCCCCACTGTCTCATCGTATTATGGAGGAGCCGGTTCCACCCCGATTTCGTCTGCCCCAGCTGGACCCATACGACGGCACCATGAACCCCTGGATCACCTGAAAAGCTACAATGTCCTCATTCAGGTCCAGGGGGCAACAGATTCTCTCCTTTGCGTTGCCTTCCCAGATATACTTCGGAAGGCTGCATGTGCGTGGTATTCTAGTTGCCACCACATAGTATCAACTCCTTCAGGCAGCTCGAGCGATCTTTTTTGGCCCACTTTGATGCATGCCGGAAGATTCCCTGGGTGGCCGATAGCCTGTTTGCCGTCCAGCAGAGGAGCGGCGAAACCTTGAAGGACTTCTTGGCTCGATTCAAGGAGGCGGCGCTCGAGGTCTACAATATTGAGGACTCCGTTGCCACTCTGGCCTTGAAGCGGGGACTCCATCCCTCCTGATTCGCCTATTCCTTAAACATGAAGCCTTCCGGCTCTTATGCCGAACTGATGAGCCGAGTGCAGAAGTATAACCGCGCCGACGAAGCGGACTTCTCCAAGAGGGAGGTCGACAAAGGGTCAGGCAAAAAGCCAGCCCATCCGGAGCCCGCAGGAGTGCGGCCAAGAAAGTCTGAGCCACCTCGTCGTCCAAATAACCGACCCCGAGCTTTGGTTTCCAAAGAACATTTCACCCCACTTCTCACCCCAATATCCCACATCCTATTGGAGATTGAGGACGAGCCCTATCTTCGACGTCCGCCTCCCATGAGGCCAAAGGTCCCCCACAACAAAGAGCTTTACTGCCGCTATCATCGGGACAATGGCCACGATACAGAGGATTGTCGCCTGCTGAAGAAAGCCATTGAAGAACTTGTTCAGTAGGGCCATCTGGGTAAGTTTGTCCGGAAAGGGAACCCTACCGCTCCGAGCCCGTCGGCACCTTCTGCACCCCACGTCGGCGTGGACAATGCTCCGATGGAGAAGGCGGTGGCCATGACCTCCTGGGGGGTAGGCAATACTTCTAAAAGGCCGCATGAAGAGGGGTTAGACTCTGTAATTTTCTTTTCTAAAAGGGACCTAGAAGGCGTAGTTAACAAAAATGATGATAGCGTTGTGGTATCCATGACAATCGCAAAGCACCCTATAAAAAGAATTTTAGTGAATAGTGGGAGCTTTGTGGATGTTTTGAGTTATGATGCATTTGTTCGGATGAACTTGTCCCCTAACTCCCTTCAGCCTATCACCACACCCTTGACCTCCTGGGGAGCAGGCAGTACTTCTAAAAGGCCGCGCGAAGACGGTGGCCATGACCTCCTAGGGGGCAGGCAGTACTTCTAAAAGGTCGTGCGAAGAGGGGTTAGACTCTGTAATTTTCTTTTCTAAAAGGAACCTAGAAGGGGTAGTTAACAAAAATGATGATAGCGTTATGGTATCCATGACAATCGCAAAGCACCCTGTAAAAAGAATTTTAGTGGATAGTGGGAGCTTTGTGGATGTTTGAGTTATGATGCATTTGTTCGGATGAACTTCTCCCCTAACTCCCTTCAGCCTATCACCACACCCTTGATGGGTTTATCGGCGATTCCGTAAGGGTGGAGGGGAGATTACTCTCCCTGTTACAGTCGGGACGCCACCGTGTCAGAGCACGGTTTCATGAACTTCTTAGTCGTCCGGATTCCGCTGTCCTACAATGCCATTCTCGGGAGACCCGGTCTGAACCTTCTGAATGTCGTTATCTCCACCAAAAGACTACTCGTAAGATTTCCTACCAGCAAGGGAGTTAGGGAGATGTGGGGGAAGCAGAACCCATTACTGGCCCCCAGCCCGTAGGGGGCGGTGTCTATACCAGCACTAGAGCCGCTCGACCCCCGAGACCTAGAGAGAGTGGGGAGCCGGCCGAGCACTTGCTGACCTTCCCACTGGAGGAGGACCTGATGAAGACCGTCCAGATTAGAGCCCTCTTCAGGAGGAGGCGCACGATCGGCTTCTTTCTTTTCTGCGGGCCAACTCCAACATCTTTGCATGTCATCATCCAATATGCCGAGTATCCCCAAAGAGGTAATTACCCATCAACTCAATATCAAACCGTGGTGCCGGCCCGTCCGATAGAAGAAGAGGAGCTTTGCCACCGACTGACAGAAGGCCATTGACGAGGAGGTTTGCAAGCTGGTGGCTGCTAGCTACATCCGAGAGGTACACTACCCCGACTGGTTGGCCAACTCGTGATGGTCCACAAGGCTAGTGGGAGCTAGAGGATGTGCGCGGACTTCACTGATCTCAACAAGGCCTACCCCAAGGATAGCTTTCCGTTGCCTCGGATTGACCAGCTGGTGAACGCCACGTCAGGTCATGGGAAACTCAGCTTCATGGATGCCTTCTCGGGATACAACCAGAACAAGATAGATCCGACGGACGAAAAAGCTACCTCATTTGTAACCGAGAAGGGGATATACTGCTACAAGGTGATGCTGTTCGGATTGAAGAATGCGGGGACCACTTACCAGAGGCTGATGAATAAGGTCTTTGAAGACCAGATCTGGCGCAATATGGAGGTGTACGTGGATGACATGCTAACCAAGAGTATCCATACCACTGACCACGTTGCCGACCTTGCGGAGACCTTCGACAATCTCTGCCAATACCAGATGAGGCTGAACCCCCGCAAGTGCGCCTTCGGGGTCACAGCGAGCAAATTCCTAGGCTTCATGGTAATGCAGCATGGGATCGAGGTGAACCCTGATAAGATCCGAGCCATCTTGGACATGAGGTCCCCGGTTAACAAGAAGGAGGTGCAGCGCTTAACTGAAAGGGTGGCAGCCTTGAGCCGTTTCTTATCCAAGTCCGCGAAGAGGTGTTTGCCTTTCTTTAAGGTGCTGCACAAAGTCAACGGCTTCGAGTGGACGGAGTGCCAGAAAAGCCTTCGAGGAGTTAAAGGAGTTCTTATCCACTCCGCTATTGTTGTCCAAGCCAAGGGGCGGGGAGGAGCTCTTTCTATACCTTGCGGCCTCCCCCGAGGCTGTCAGCTCCATGCTTGTTCGCATGGACACTAAAAAGATACAGAAGCCAGTTTACTACACCAGTAAGGTGCTTCATGACGCGGAGACTAGGTATTCAAGAATCGAGAAGATTATCTTTGCCCTAATCGTCTTTGCCGCCCAGCGCTTTAGGCCCTACTTCCAAGCTTACCCAATCATGGTAGTCACGGATCAACCACTCAAGGCAATTCTCTCTCGTCCTATACCTCTGGCCGATTGGCAAAGTGGGCACTCAAGCTGGGAAAGTTCGACCTATTGTTTCGACCCAGGTCGGCCATGAAGTCCCAGATCTTAGCAGATTTCCTGGTCAAGTGCACATGGACAGAGGAGCAACCGAAGGAACCCCATGCAAACCCCTCGGACGTCGCAATCGAAGGAAGAGGGGAGGACTGGATCCTTTACGTGGACGGAGCATCAAATTCTGAAGGAAGCGGGGCAGGCCTCATCCTAGCCAATCCGAACGGTGTTGTGACCGAGTATGCCCTCCGTTTCCTCTTCTCTGCCACAAACAACTAGGTTGAGTATGAAGCCTTACTGTCAGGGATGAGACTGGCGCAGGAGCTCGGGGTGAAATGCCTTAAAGTCTTCACCGACTCCTAGCTCATCTCTGGTCAAATCAAGGGGGTGTACGAGGCTCGAGATCCTACTATGTCTCATTTTTTAGTATGGTGCAGTCACAAGCCTCTCCCTTTGCTCACTTCAGTGTCAGTTACATCCCCCGAGGGGAGAACGCTAGAGCTGATGCTTTGTCCTAGCTAGCCACTTCGATCGACGGAACCTTGGGGAGAACCTATGTGGAGCATCTGGAAGCCCCAAACATTGATGTGGTAGAAGAATCCATGCCAGTCAATCAAGATCCTTAATGTCATAACTTTTTAATTTATATGAAATAAAGTTTCTATTCATGTTAATTGTTATTAAATTATATTTAAGTAAAAATAATTCAGGCTGATCTATCCTTAAAAGGGATGGGCCATGATCTACGGGTACGGGCCGTGCTCTTATAAGATAGACCATATCTTGATTATTTTGCACTACTAATTATCTATTTAGTTAAATTTATAAATTTATTTCAAAATAATCGCTAAAGTCCCTGTGGAATCGATCCCTTACTCTCACTATTCTATTAGTGAAATTAAGGTATTTTAATCATTGCGCTACGACACGCATCAGATTTTGGCACCATTGCCGGGGAGTTAAGTGTGTTATTTTGAAAAAAAAAATTAAAAATTAAAAAATTAAAAAAATTTAATTAAAAAAATTATAAAAACTGAAATAAAAAAATTAGATTAATTTTCTCTTGATTTTATCCGTATTTTTAATTTTTGAATAGTTATTGTCTCTTTATTTTATTTCCTTAATTGTTAGAATGCATATTTTCTTTTTAACATAAAAAAAAAAAGAAAATTTATTACTTTACTTCTTGTTACAATCCACTTTTAACCTAATCAAATTTTTCTTTTAATTAACTTACCTAAAGAACCTGAAAGAAAACCCTAAGACACTTTCCATAAAACATAATTAATTAAGAAAAAAAAATATATAAAAATAAAATATATAAACAAAATAATTATTTTATTTCTATACTTAGATTGACTTGGAAAAGTTATTTTCAAAAAAAAACTCAAAATTTTTCCATTGACATCTCATAATTTATTTGGAAATTAGAAACCTAATCACAAAAATTTTTTAAAAAAAATAATAATTAGATTAATTTTGTTGATAATTTCAAGAGTTGGACATCTGCTTGTTGCATAGCATTTTCATAATTAACTTTAAGGGCATAAACCCCTAATCAAGATAAGGTGGGGATTTCATCACCCTTCCTTGGCCCACAAACCACATCCTTCATTTCGCATTAACCCAACCATTAAATCTAAAATTAATTAAACGTCAGCCCCTAAGGAATTCGAGCTCAATAGGACAAGGCACCCAAAAAAGTTGGACCAGGTTTAGATTAACTGCTTAACTGGTGTCTAAAAGGAAAGTGGTTACTTAATTGGTTCTGTTCGCTTACCTAGTAAGCAACGGGGGGACCTCCACTGACCTTACCCTTAACTGGCTAGTTGATCAGCTAATTTTTGACTTGGAGGGCTCCAAGGCGGTCTTGGAAGTTAGGAGCTGTCTAGATCTAGGATAAACCTAGAATAGAGACTCTAATTTTTGTTAACTTTTTGCTAAAAATTATTAAACCCTAATTAAATTAGTCATTGCTTAGTTCTAGGAATCTTTTAAGATATTTTCTTTAGAATCTTCTTCTTTCTTCTATTATAATAAAAAAATAAAATAAAAAAAATTAAATTATTGTTTGCTTTAGAGTCATTGTTAAGGTGTATGCTTGGTCGCCGATCGTTGCAACCCAACCTTATACCCTTAGATCCTGAGATAGAAAGAACTATTAGAGCAAACAGACTCAGAATTATGGATCCTAATAACGAAAATAATCAACCACGACAGTTAAAAGAGTATTTCACTCCTTCAAAGTATAACTACTCTCCCTGCATTCAAGTGCCTCCAGTAGAGACTGTCCAATACGAAATTAAGTCAAGTGTAATCCAAATGTTACCATCTTTCTATGGACTTACAAATGAGGATCCCTACAAACACTTAGATGAATTCTTAGAAATTTGCTCAACTGTCAAGATTCAAAATTTCTCTGATGATGCACTTAGGCTTAAGTTATTCCCTTTTTCCCTAAAAGATAAAGCCAAGTATTGGTTAAATTCATTAGACACTGTTATAATTTCAACTTGGGATCATCTTCAGAGAGAGTTTCTTAAGAAATATTTTCCTATAGGAAAAACGAATCAAATTAGAAACAAGTTTCTTCCAGATAGATGGAGAAATGTTTTATGAGACATGGAAGAGATTCAAAGAACTGATTAGAAAATGTCCACATCATGACATACCCAAATGGCAACTGGTTCAGTGCTTTTATGATGGTTTATCAGAAAAGCATCAGCAAATGGTTGATGCTTCATGTGGTGGGACATTTATGTTAAAAATGAACATGAAGCTTGGCAACTCTTTGAGACATTGAGTGAGAATTCATTACATCACATGTCAATTGCTCGTCGAGACCCTCCCATAGGACCTAAAAGAGGTGAAATATATGAAATAGGTCATTCTATAGATATCTATACTAAGGTAGATAAATTATCCCATAAACTTGACCGAATTCTACAAGTTTGAAACATATCTTCCCCATCTACTCTATTACATGAGGTCTGCATAATTTGTTCGAGTCCAACCCATTCTATAGGTGAATGTTCAACTGTATATCAATGTCCTGAACTTGTTCAGGAGCAAGCCAACCAAGCCCAAACCCAATTGGCTCCTAGAATAGGAAATGATCCATTTGCAAATACTTACAATCCTGGTTGGCGAAATCACCCAAATTTTTCTTGGAAACCTCAACCTGTAGCCAATTCATCGATCAGACCTAATTATCAAGAAACCAATTTTAGAAGCATGTCATATTCACAATATTCAAACATCCCACAACCTCCACCGAATAATCATCCTACTTTTGAAGATAAAGTGTTACAAGCATTGAAAGGGCTAGAAATGAATACCCAAATCCTTCACTCCCACACACAATCTATTGCAAAACTAGAAACTCAGATAGGTCAATTAGCCACAGCATTTAGTAGAAAGGAGGAAGGTAAGTTACCTAGTCAGCCTATCGATAACCCGAAAGGACAATTCATGGCTGAGGGTTCCAATACTCTTGACAAATTCACAGAACATGCTAAATCAGTCATGACTCTAAGAAGTGGAAGAACATTGAACCCACATGAACCAACCCAGAAATTAGAAGTGGCTAAACCAAAAAAGAGAAGAAATGATGAAGAAAATAAATTCAATGATCAAGCAGTCACACCTAAAGCCCCATTCCTTAGTGCTTTAGAATCATATTTTCTGATATGATTGGTCAATTTTTGGAAGTATTTATAGATGATTTTTCAGTTTTTGGTGCGTCATTTGATAGCTGCCTCGAGAACTTGACTAAGGTACTGAAACGATGTATGGAAATGAATTTAGTCCTAAGTTGGGAGAAGAGCCATTTTATGGTTCGTGAGAGAATTGTGCTCGGACACATTATTTCAGAGCGAGGTATTGAGGTTGATAAAGCCAAGGTTGAATTGATCTCAAATCTACCACCCCCAACCAAAGTTAAACTAGTACAATCTTTCCTTGGTCATGCTGGTTTTTATAGACGCTTTATCAAGATTTCAGTAAAATTTCTCGACCATTGTGTAATTTGTTGACCAAGATAGTTCTTTTAATTTTGATGAAGATTGTCTAAAAGCCTATAACATCCTTCGAACTGCTTTGACCACTGCACCAATTATCAAGCCCCTAGATTGGACCATACCTTTCGAAATCATGTGTGATGCTTCTGATTATGCTGTAGGGGCAGTTTTAGGACAGAAACTCAATCGAGAACCCCATGTAATTATTATGCTAGTAAAAATCTTTCGGATGCACAAATAAACTATACTACCACTGAAAAAGAATTACTAGCAGTTATGTTTGCCCTAGAAAAGTTTAGATCATATCTGTTAGGGTCTAAGGTTTTAGTTTATTCAGATCATACAGCGTTGAGACATCTTTTATCAAAAAAGGATACAAAACCCAGACTGATTAGATGGATCCTTCTACTACAAGAATTTGATCTAAAAATCTTAGATAAGAAGGGTTCTGAAAATATGGTAGCAGATCATATCTCTAGGATCTCAGTGGAATACAATAAAGAAATAATCAGAGATAGGTTTCCTAATGAGCAGCTATTCTCAATTTCCCATAGCAGTCTTTCCTGGTTTGCTCACATTGTGAATTATTTGGCAATAGGAAAAGTACTTTCCCACTGAACAAAACAAGAAAAAGATAGATTTTTCTCACAAATCAAATATTACTTTTAGGAAGACCCTGAATTATTTAAGTATTGTTCAGATCAGGTGATTAGGCGATGTGTCCTAGAGAGTGAATTCAAAAGTATACTTAACTTCTGTCATTCTCTTGCCTGTGGAGGACATTTTAGTGGAATGAAAACTGCAGCAAAGGTACTGCAAAGTAGGTTTTATTGGCCAACTCTTTTTAAAGATGCCCACGAATTTGGTCGTAATTATCTCCAATGTCAACAAACAGAAAATATTTCTCGAAAAGACATGATGCCCCTAAACCCTATCTTGGTTGTAGAAATTTTTGATATATGGGGTATTAATTCTATGGGCCCATTTCCTTCCTCTTTCGGATTCGAATACATTTTAGTGGCAGTTGATTGTGTCAAAATGGATTGAAGCCATGGCAACTGATGCGTGTCGTAGCGCAACGATTAAAACACCGTAATTTCACTAATAAAATAGTGAGAATAAGGGATCGATTCCACAGGGACTTAGCGACTATCTTGAAATAAATTTATGAATTTAACTAAATAGATAACTAAGTAAATAATTAGTAGTGCAAAATAATCAAGATATGGTCTATCTTATAAGAGCATGGCTCGTACCCGTAGATCACGGCTCGTCCCTTTTAAGAATAGATCAGTCTAAATTATTCACTTAAATAGAAATTCATAACAATTTAACATGAATAGAAACTTTATTTCTTATTAATTAAAAAGTTATGACATTAAGAAGGCAAAAGATTATAATAAATTTCTGAACCAAACCAGGCTGAAGATAGGCTGAACCGTTATGAAGTCTTTGTTCCTCCTCTGCATGTGCCTCCCGAATCACGAACTCGTTATGGGAACAGATCAGCCTCCACGGACAGAACTCACGGATGCAGTGCTTGGGAACAAAGCTTTCTCCACGGCACGAATAGCTATAACCTGGGAACAGAGCACGCACAACAGCTCCCAATTGCCCTTCCTCCTCTCTCAATGTCTACCTCGGATCTTCCGTTCTTCCTCCTACAGCCTCCAAGCCACGGCACGAACAGAGCTCACGATTGAGGAAGAACATAGAGCTTCCCCAATCCACGGACGTCTCCTCCTTCAAACGAAGCCTCCACGAACCACGGATAGAGTCTCCAGATGGACGCTCAGAACTCACGAACGGCTCTTGGGGACTCCCAATGGCTTGGGAACAGCCGCCTCCCTCCCTCTCTATCACTCCCTCCTCTATGCTATTTGTAGAAGTCCAGACGCGGCCCAGACGCGGATAATATCTGTTTCTATATCAGAGACGACGTGGTGCGGAGAATTCCCAGAGAAATCGCGGACGAGATTATAATTCTTTCCATATGAAGTTTATTCTTCTAATTTGATAGTTTTTAGTCTAATTTATTGCTTAATTGGTGGAGGAAAAGATTGGATTGGAAGAAAAGAAGAATCGGGAGAAAAGAAGGAAACTTCGGCTGAGAAGACGATGAAGTCGGCTATGGATGCCGTTTTTGCTTTATAATACGTACTAAATCCTTATAAAATTAATTTCGGGCTCATCTTAAATCCGATTTGAGTGCCGTTTGCGTTGTTAAATTCCTAAAATCGAGCTATTTAAATTGATGAGGTTTTACCTAAAATATTATATAAAATATTAAAATATTAAATAATAATGTACGTTGAATTATTAGTTAATAGGTTTAGTGGTAACTATGTATGCGTTTATCACTCCCCCCAACTTGAATCTTACTCGTCCTCGAGCAAATAAGAAATTTAGAAATATGTACCAAGCTAGTCCAAGAATTGATAGTTATCTTACAGTTCTTCTTAAAAATTTCTGGTTAGATCATAAGGGAGGTACTTCATCGGATTATTAAGCTTACCCATTTAGTGATAGAGTGTAGTCCATAAGAATTTATAGAAGTCTTCCTTCACCAACTTTCCACTTCTCTATTAGTCTTCTAACTTAATTTGGGTTGGGTGTAATGTCTTTTGTACTTTGGTTCCCTTATTTATTTATTTATGTGTAAAGTCAGTGCAATGTCCTAACCCCTTGCTTTCTAATTAACCCTTGTAGCGAGCTTTAGGCCAATGGCTCCCAAACCAATTGGTTTAGGGCATTAGGTGTAAAACACCCCTTGGACTTACTGACTCGAGTCAAAAAGGCTTTAGGTAGGACTGACTCTACTTAGGTTCTTTTACATTCCCACCTTTTTATGCGAACAACATCACTTTCTAGGTGACGGGCCCGGTTACTTAGTGAAAAATGTTAAGAACCTAATTTATTAACTTTAAGAGAGATTTTTTTAACGACATTTTCACCCATACCCTTATTAAGTAGATTGTACTATTAAGATCAGTGGTCAGGAGGGTCTAAAATTATTCTAAAAATTTTTTTTGGCTAAACCCTACCTTTTATTAGGTTTTCTTAATAATTTATTCCTCAGTATCTCAAAAATAATCTAACCATTAATCATTCATAGACTGCTTGATTAACTTCAAATCGAGACAGAATTTGGTACACACATCTGATTATAGTTTTACTCGAGGATTTACTTATTCCCCCCAACTTAATTTTCATTGTCCCTAATGGAAGAAAAATTATTTCAAGGAAAGATACTACCTGGTAGAGTATTTGAAGGTTGGGTTTCATTGTTGCCATCTTCTTTCAATCTACTTCTGTTGTTCTTCTCTGGTCATACTAAAAGAACAGACTAAAAGAATAGAAAGTTAAAAATAACTAATAAACTGGGTTGCCTCCCAAGAGCGCTAAGTTTAAAGTCTTCAGCCAGACTGTGCTACTATTATGATAGTGTTGGGTTCACAAGATCAATTGATTCAACAACTTCTCCATCATTAATTTCTTCTATATATGGTTTCAAACGTTGGCCATTTACTTTGAATGTATTCCTGCTTGGGGTCTTTAAGCTCTACAGCTCCATGGGGAAATACTTGAGTTACTATAAAGGTTCCATTCCATCGTGAACAAAGTTTTCAGGGAAAAGGTGTAATCTTGAATTGTAAAGCCATACTTTTTGATTTGGTTCAAAAAATTTTCTAATAAATTTGTCATGATATGCTTTGGTTCGTTCTTTATAAATTTTTGAGCTTTCATATGCATCATTTCGTAGCTCTTCTAACTCATTTAATTGGAGTTTTCTATTGACACCTGCATTTTTCATATCATAATTAAATTGCTTGATGGCCCAAAATGCACGTGTTCTAATTCTACAGGTAAATGGCAGGCTTTTCCAAATACGAGCCGTAAGGAGACATTCCTATGGGAGTTTTAAATGCAGTACGATAAGCCCATAATGCATCATCCAAACGTTCTGACCAATCTTTCCTATCAGGTCTCACCGTTTTTTCAAGGATATGTTTAATTTCTCTATTTGATATTTCAACTTGGCCACTAGTTTGGGATGATAAGGTGTAGCTACCTTATGAGTAATTCCATATTTGTTCATTAATCCTTCAAAGTGTCTATTCGTGAAATGTGTACCCCCATCACTAATTATAGCCCTTGGGCATCCAAAACGACTAAGGATATTATGCTGAATAAACTTGATTACAACTTTATGGTCATTGGTTCGAGTTGCCATGGCTTCAATCCATTTTGACACATAATCAACTGCCACTAGAATGTATTCAAATCCAAAAGAGGAAGGAAATGGGCCCATAAAATCAATACCCCATACATCAAAAATTTCTACAACCAAGATAGGGTTTAGGGGCATCATGTCTTTTCGAGAATATTTCCTGTTTGTTGACATTGGAGACAATTACGATCAAATTCATGTGCATCTTTAAAAAGAGTTGGCCAATAAAACCCACTTTGTAGTACCTTTGCTGCAGTTTTTTTCCACTAAAATGTCCTCCACAGGCAAGAGAATGACAGAAGTTAAGTATACTTTTGAATTCACTTTCGGGAACACATCGCCTAATCACCTGATCTGAACAGTACTTAAATAATTCAGGGTCTTCCCAAAAGTAATATTTGATTTGTGAGAAAAATCTATCTTTTTCTTGTTTTGTCCAGTGGGAAGGTACTTTTCCTGTTGCCAAATAATTCACAATGTGGCAAACCAGGGAAGACTGCTATGGAAATTGAGAATATTGCTCATCAGGAAACCTATCTCTGATTATTTCTTTATTGTATTCCACTGAGATCCTAGAGATATGATCTGCTACCATATTTTCAGAACCCTTCTTATCTAAGATTTCTAGATCAAATTCTTGTAGTAGAAGGATCCATCTAATCAGTCTGGGTTTTGTATCCTTTTTTGATAAAAATGCCTCAATGCATGATCTGAATAAACTAAAACCTTAGACCCTAACAGATATGATCTAAACTTTTCTAGGGCAAACACAACTGCTAGTAATTCTTTTTCAGTGGTAGTATAGTTCATTTGTGCATCTGAAAGAGTTTTGCTAGCATAATAAATTACATGGGTTCTCGATTGAGTTTCTGTCCTAGAACTGCCCCTACAGCATAATCAGAAGCATCACACATGATTTCGAAAGGTATGGTCCAATCTGGGCTTGATAATTGGTGCAGTGGTCAAAGCAGTTCGAAGGATGTTATAGGCTTTTAGACAATCTTCATCAAAATTAAAAGAACTATCTTTGTCAACAAATTACACAATGGTCGAGAAATTTTACTGAAATCTTTGATGAAACGTCTATAAAAACCAGCATGACCAAGGAAAGATCGTACTTGTTTAACTGAGGTTGGGGGTGGTAGATTTGAGATCAATTCAACCTTGGCTTTATCAACCTCAATACCTCGCTCTGAAACAATGTGTCCGAGCACAATTCCCTCACGAACCATAAAATGGCTCTTCTCCCAACTTAGGACTAAATTCATTTCCATACATCGTTTCAGTACCTTAGTCAAGTTCTCGAGGCAGCTATCAAATGATGCACCAAAAACTGAAAAATCATCCATAAATACTTCCAAAAATTGACCAATCATATCAGAAAATATGGCCAACATACATCGTTGAAAAGTGGCTGGTGCATTACAAAGACCAAACGGCATGCGTCTAAAGGCAAATGTTCCAAAGGGACAAGTGAAGGTGGTCTTTTCTTGATCTGCAGGAAATACTGGGACTTGATTGTATCCTGAATATCCATCTAAGAAACAAAAGAAACTTTGTCCCGCTAGCCGTTCTAGAATTTGATCGATAAAAGGCAAAGGAAAGTGGTCTTTCCTAGTCACGGCATTCAACTTTCGATAATCTATACACACTCTCCAACTAGTTGATGTGCGAGTAGGAATTGATTCGCCCTTTTCATTTTTAATCACGGTAATACCGATTTTTTAGGTACTACTTGGATTGGACTGACCCATTGGCTATCTGAAATTGGATAAATGATACCAGCATCAAGCCATTTTACTACTTCTTTCTTAACAACATCCCTCATGTTTGGATTTAGCCTTCGTTGCATGTCTCTATGTGGTTTGGCTTCAATTTCACTATGAATGTGGTGCATGCAAACGGAAGGGTCAATTCCCTTAAGATCAGCTATTGTCCATCCAATTGCCTCTTTATGTTCTTTAAGTACATCTACCAATTTATCTTCTTGCTCAGAGGTTAGGGTAGATGCAATGATTACTGGAAGGGTATCATTGGGTCCAAGGAATGAATATTTTAAGTCATCTGGAAGAGGTTTCAATTCTAGTTGGGGTGGTTCTTCCAAGGATGGTATTAAAGGACTTGGTTTAGTTGGAAGTGGTTCATATTTTATAGTCCAAGGGATGGTGTCGAACTTAGGTGGTTCTAATAACATGTTTATCTCTTTGGTATACTCATCAATATCAAAGTCATCTATTCCAAAATGTGTAAGACATGTTTGTAAAGGATCCGAATCAATCAAACTTTGGAATTTTTTCTACTACTTCCTCTATCATGTTTACTTCATTTAAATCATACACAGGTGGTCCTTGGGAAGCATTAAAAATATTTAATCTCATCTTCTTGTTTCCAAAAGATACATCCATCACACCTGTTCTACAATTTATACATGCATTAGCAGTAGCTAGAAAAGGTCTTCCAAGGATGATGGGAATTTGGTTAGGATTACCGCTAGATTCCATATCTAACACAAGGAAGTCGACAGGAAAATAGAATTCATCCACCTTTACTAATACATCTTCCAATATTCCACGAGGTTCTTTGACTGATCTATCTGCCAATTGTAGTGTTACTGTCGTGGGTTTCAACTCTCCAAATCCGAATAACTCATACACTGAACTTGGGAGAAGGTTTACACTCGCACCCAAATCTAATAATGCTTTCTTGATTGTGAAGTTTCCTATGACACATGATATAATCGGGGTACCAGGATCTTTTAGTTTGGGTGGGGTTATTTGCTGAACAACTGAGCTGACTTGCTCAGTCAAATGTATCTTTTTTGGTATTTGTGACTTGGCTTTCCGTTTTTGTGTGCATAGATCCTTCAAAAATTTGGCATAAGCCGGAACTTGCTTGATAGCATCGAGAAGAGGTAAGTTTATTTGGACTTGCTTAAATAACTCAAGCATCTCATTCATTTTTATATTCTTCTTATCTGAAGGCAAAGGAGATTCTAAAGCACTAGGGAATGGGGCTTTAGGTATGATTGCTTGATCATTGAATTCCTTTTCTTCTTCATTTCTTCTCTTTTCTGGTTTAGCCACTTCTAATTTCTGGGTTGGTTCAGGTGGGTTCAATGTTTTTCCACTTCTGAGAGTCATGACTGATTTAGCATGTTCTGGAATTTGTCAGGACTATTGGAACCTTCAGCCATGAATTGTCCTTTCGGGTTATCGATAGGCTGACTAGGTAACTTACCCTCCTCCCTTCTACTGAATGCTGTGGCTAATTGACCTATCTGAGTTTCTAGTTTTGCAATAGATTGTGTGTGGGAGTGAAGGATTTGAGTATTCATTTCTAGCCCTTTCAATGCTTGTAACACTTTGTCTTCAAAAGTAGGCTGATTATTCGGTGGAGGTTGTGGGATGTTTGGATATTGTGAATATGGCATGCTTCTAAAATTGGTTTCTTGATAATTAGGTCTGATCGATGAATTGGTTACAGGTTGAGGTTTCCAAGAAAAATTTGGGTGATTTCGCCAGCCAGGATTGTAAGTATTTGAAAATGGATCATTTCCTGTTCTAGGAGCTAATCGGGTTTGGGCTTGGTGGGCTTGCTCTTGAACAAGTTCAGGAAATTGGTATGCAGCTGGACATTCACCTATAGAATGGGTTGGACTCGAACAAATTATGCAGACCTCATGTAATTGAGTAGATGGGGAAGAGATGTTTCCAACTTGTAGAATCCGTCAAGTTTATGGGATAATTCATCTACCTTAGTATAGATATCTGTAGAATGACCTATTTCATATATTCCACCTCTTTTAGGTCTACGGGAGGGTCTCGACGAGCAACTGACATGTGATGTAATGAATTCTCACTCAATGTCTCAAAGAGTTGCCAAGCTTCATGTTCATTTTTTAACATAAATGTCCCACCACATGAAGCATCAACCATTTGCCTATGCTTTTCTGATAATCCATCATAAAAGCACTGAACCAGTTGCCATTTGGGTATAGCATGATGTGGACATTTTCTAATCAGTTCTTTGAATCTCTCCCATGTCTCATGGAACATTTCTCCATCTGTCTGGGAAAAACTTGTTATGGCTTTTCTAATTTGATTCGTTTTTCCTATAGGAAAATATTTCTTAAGAAATTCTCTCTGAAGATGATCCCAAGTTGAAATTATAACAGTGTCTAATGAATTTAACCAATACTTGGCTTTATCTTTTAGGGAAAAAGGGAATAACTTAAGCCTAAGTGCATCATCAGAGAAATTTTGAATCTTGACAGTTGAGCAAATTTCCAAGAATTCATCTAAGTGTTTGTAGGGATCCTCATTTGTAAGTCCATAGAAAGATGGTAACATTTGGATTACACTTGACTTAATTTCATATTGGGCAGCCTCTACTGGAGGCACTTGAATGCAGGGAGAGTAGGTATACCTTGAAGGAGTGAAATACTCTTTCAACTGTCGTGGTTGATTATTTTCGTTATTAGGATCCATAATTCTGAGTCTGTTTGCTCTAATAGTTCTTTCTATCTCAGGATCTAAGGGTATAAGGTTGGGTTGCAACGATCGGCGACCAAGCATACACCTACAATGACTCTAAAGCAAACAATTTTTTTTTTATTTTTATTAATAGAAGAAAAAAGAGATTCTAAAAAAATACCCTAAAAGATTCCTAGAACTAAGAGAATGAATAATTTAATTAGGGTTTAATAATTCTTAGCAATCAAGTTAACAAAATTAGACTCTCTATTCTAGGTTTACCCTAGATCTAGACAGCTCCTAACTTCCAAGACCGCCTTGGAGCCCTCCAAGTCAAAATTAGCTGATCAACTAGCCAGTTGAGGATAAGGTCAGTGGGGGTCCCCCCGTTGCTACTAGGTAAGCGAACGGAACCAATTAAGTAACCACTTTCCTTTCCTTTTCTAGACACCAGTTAAGCAGTCAATCTCGACCCGGTCCAACTCTTTGGGTGCCTTGTCCTATTGAGCTCGAGTTCCTTAGGGGCTGACGTCTAATTAATTTTAGAGTTAAAGGTTTGGGTTAATGCAAATGAAGGATGTGGTTTGTGGGCCAAGGAAGGGTGATGAAATCTCCACCTTATCTTGATTAGGGGTTTGTGCCCTTAAAGTTAATTATGAAAATGCTATGCAACAACAGATGTCCAGCTCTTGAAATTATCAAAAAAATTAATCTATTATTTATTTTTTTTTAAATTTTGTGATTAGGTTTCTAATTTCCTAATAAATTATGAGATGTCAATGGAAGAATTTTGAGTTTTGCAGAAAATAAATCCA
>UESW01001742.1:215451-242407 GCA_900491605.1 Calamus simplicifolius | reverse complement strand
CGGACATTCCTCCTTCAAATGAAGCCTCCACGAACCACGGATAGAGTTTCCAGACGGACGCAGAGCAGAACCTCTAGACGAACGCTCGGAACTCATGAACGGTTCTTGGGGACTCCCAATGGCTTGGGAACAGCCGCCTCCCCCCTCTCTATCGCTCCCTCCTCGCTCTATTTATAGAAGTCCAAACGCGGCCCAGATGCGGAATATCTGTTTCTATATCAGAGATGACGCGGTGTGAAGAATTCCCGGAGAAATCGCGGACGAGATTATAATTCTTTCCATATGATGTTTATTCTTCCAATTTGATAATTTTCAGCCTAATTTATTGCTTAATTGGTGGAGGAAAGATTGGATTGGAAGAGGAAAAGAATCGGGAGAAAAAGAAGGAAACTTCGGCTGAGAAGACGATGAAGTCGGCAATGGGTGCCGTGTTTGCTTTATAATGCGTGCTAAATCCTTATAAAATCAATTTTGGACTCATCTTAATCCGATTGAGTGTCGTTTGCATTGTAAATTCCTAAAATCGAGCTCTTTAAATTGATAAGATTTTACCTAAAATATTATATAAAATTAAAATATTAAATAATTATAGGTACATTGAATTATTAGTTAATAGGTTTAGTGGTAATTATTTATGCGTTTATTAGCAACACGAACCAATGATCATAAAGTTGTAATCAGTTTATTCAGCATAATATCTTTAGTCGTTTTGGATGCCCAAGGGCTATAATTAGTGATGGGGGTACACATTTCACGAATAGACACTTGAAGGATTAATGAACAAATATGGAATTACTCATAAGGTAGCTACACCTTATCATCCCCAAACTAGTGGCCAAGTTGAAATATCAAATAGAGAAATTAAAATATCCTTGAGAAAACGTGAGACCTGATAGGAAAGATTGGTCAGAACGTTTGGATGATGCATTATGGGCTTATCGTACTGCATTTAAAACTCCCATAGGAATGTCTCCTTACAGGCTCGTATTTGGAAAAGCCTGTCATTTACCTGTAGAATTAGAACATCGTGCATTTTGGGCCATCAAGCAATTTAATTATGATACGAAAAATGCAGGTGTCAATAGAAAACTCCAATTAAATGAGTTAGAAGAGCTACGAAATGCATATTGTTACCCCCCCCCTCCCCCCCCCGAAAGCCCGGTGACAATATGAAAGCTCAAAAATTTATAAAGAACAAACCAAAGCATATCATGACAAATTTATTAATAGAAAAACTTTTGAACCAATTCAAAAAGTATGGCTTTACAATTCAAGATTACATCTTTCTCTGGAACACTTCGTTCACGATGGAATGGACCTTTTATAGTAACTTAAGTATTTCCCCATGGAGCTGTAGAGCTTAAAGACCCCAAGCAGGAAATACATTCAAAGTAAATGGCCAACGTTTGAAACCATATATAGAAGAAATTAATGATGAAGAAGTCGTTGAATCAATTGATCTTGTGAACCCAACACTATCATAATGAGTAGCACAGTCTGGCTAAAGACTTTAAACTTAGCGCTCTTGGAAGGCAACCCAGTTTATTAGTTATTTTTAACTTACTGTTCTTTTAGTATGTTCTTTTAGTATGACCAAAGAAGAGCAACAGAAGTAGATTGAAAGAAAATGGCAGCAATGAAACCTCCAACCTTCAAATACTTTACCAGATAGTATTTTCCTTGAAATTAATTTTTCTTCCATTAGGGACAATGGAAATTAAGTTGGAGGGGAGGAAAAAGAATAAGTAAATCCTCGAGTAAAACTATAATCATATGTGTGTACCAAATTTTGTCTCGATTTGAAGTTAATCAAGCAGTCTATGAATGATTAATGGTTAGATTATTTTTGAGATACTAAGGAATAAATCATTAAGAAAACCTAATAAAAGGTAGGGTTTAGCCCAGAAAAATTTTTAGAATAATTTCAGACCCTCCTGACCACTAATATTAATAGTACAATCTACTTAATAAGGGTATGGGTGAAAATGTCGTTCAAAAAAAAATCTCTCTTAAGTTAATAAATTAGGTTATTAGCATCTTCACTAAGAAACTGGGCCCCGTCACCTAAGAAAGTGATGTTGTTCGCGTAAAAAGGTGAGAATGTAAAAGAACCAAGTAAAGTCAGTCCTACCTAAAGCCTTTTTGACTTGAATCAGTAAGTCCGAGGGATGTTTTACACCTAATGCCCTAAAACCAATTGGTTTGGAAGCTATTGGCCTAAAGCTTGCTACAAGGGTTAATTAGAAAGCAATGGGTTAGGACATTGCACTGACTTTACACATAAATAAATAAATAAGGGAACCAAAGTACAAAAGACATTATACCCAACCCAAATTAAGTTAGAAGACTTAATCAGAGAAGTGAAAAGTTGGTGAAGGAAGAATTCTATAAATTCTTATAAACTGCACTTTATCACTAAATGGGTAAACTTAATAATCCAATGAAGTACCTCCTTTATGATCTAACCAGAAATTTTTAAGAACCGTAAGATAACTATCAATTCTTGGACTAGCTTGGTACATATTTCTAAATTCCTTATTTACTCGAGAACGAGTAAGATTCAAGTTGGGGAGTGATAAACGCATAAATAATTATCACTAAACCTATTAATTAATAATTCAACGTACCTATTATTATTATTTAATATTTTAATATTTTATATAATATTTTAGGTAAAACCTTATCAATTCAAAGAGCTCGATTTTAGATATTTAAACGTAAACGACACTCAAATCGGATTTAGGATGAGCCTGAAATTGATTTTACATTGATTTATCCGTTTCAGCAGGCATCTCAAAGCAAAGTCGGCAAACCCATTGCCGATTTCATCGTCTACTTAGCCGAAATTTCCTTCTTTTCTCCCAATTCTTCTCCTCTTCCAATTCAACCGTTCCCTCCACCAATCCAGAAATAAATTGGATTGGAAATTTTCAAATTGGAAGTAGGAACTTCATATGGAAGGAATTTTAATCTCATCCGTGATTTCTCCAGGATTTCTTCGCAACCGCGTCCGCATCTCTGCGTCTGTAATGGAAACAGCCAGCATCCGCATCGCGTCTCAGTACCTATAAAAGCTTCGTCTATGCAAAGCCATGGAAGGGGGGAGCAATTGGGAGCTCTCAAGCATCCATCCATGGATTCGGAGGTTCTGCATCTGTGAGCTCATGGAAGCTCTGTTCCCAGGCGGCTTTGAGAGTTAGGAGGTGACTGTTCCCAAGGTTCTAGGAGTTGTTTGAGGGCGTGAAGGTGTTTCTTGGAGGAATCCCCAGACTCTGTTCGTGGCTCAGAAGCTCTGCTTGGAGGCTCTGTCCATGCATTCGTGCATCCGTGGAGAAGTCGTAAGGCTCTATTCCCATTCCCGGGAGGTCCGTGGCTTGGAGACGGAGGAAGAACAGAGGGCCCGGTTCATATCTTCAACCCGGTTCAGCTTGTCTTTGGTTTGGTTTAGGAGAAATTTATTCTCTTGTTGCCTTCTTAATGTCATAACTTTTTAATTTATATGAAATAAAGTTTCTATTCATATTTAATTATTATTAAATTATATTTAAGTGAAAATAATTCAGACTGATCTATTCTTAAAAGGGACGGGCCGTGATCTATGGGTACGGGTCGTGCTCTTATAAGATAGACCATATCTTGATTATTTTGCACTACTAATTATCTATTTAGTTAAATTTATAAATTTATTTCAAAATAATCACTAAAGTCCCTGGGGAATCGATCCCTTACTCTCACTATTCTATTAGTAAAATTAAGGTATTTTAATCGTTGCACTACGACACGCATCAAGAGCCAACCTCGATATCGTTGAAGAAGTCCGCGATCAAGCACGACTCAAAATGGCTTCCTACCGACAAAGGGTTGCAAGGTACTCCAATGCCCGAATTCGCCCCAGGACATTCCTCCTTGGAGACCTGGTCCTCAGACGAGCCGACGTCTCCAAACCCACAGAGGGGGAAAAGCTGTCGCCTAATTGGGAAGGACCTTATCGAGTCACTGATGCACTTCATCGCAGAGCATACCGGATCTAAGGATTGGACAGGAAGCCTCTTCCTCGCATCTGGAATGCGGACAACCTCCATCGGTATTATCAATGAAGTGTACTGATATCATAAGCTTGAGCATGTCTACTAAAATAATATTTACTTTTCCACTAACAAAAGTGTCTTCAAGCAATCTTGCTTCTTCAGCTCAAGCTCGACCCAGTGTCGGCGCTCAAGCCCAGCTCCACATCGGCACTCAAGCCCGACTCAGCGTCGGCACTCAAGGCCGGCTCTGCGTCGGCACTTAAGCCCGGCTCCGCGTCAACACTTAAGCCCAACTCAGCGTTGGCACTCAAGCCCGGTTCTGCGTCGGCACTCAAGCCCGACCCAGCGTTGGCACTCAAGCTCGACCCCACGTTGGCACTTAAGTCCGACCCCGCGTCGGCACTTAAGTCCGACTCAGCGTCGGCACTCAAGCCCGACCCAATGTCAGTACTTAATTCAGACAATTTCATTTCGGTCTCAACTATGGCTCCAAGTCTCGGCTACGGTCCGGGTTTCCATCCTGGCTTCGGCCTCACCTAACCTTAGCTACGATTTTGGTTCCTAGCTCGGATCTACACTCTCGGCCCCGACTCTAAAGAGAGCGCCTTGGCTATTACAAAAGCAGATTACCAACACAGCAAATTCCAAAGTGTATTTTCATTGATTGTAAAGTCTTACAAAGTTGTCGACTCTAGTCGGGCCTCATTATAAGGAAAAAAAAAAAAAGATGGTGCTCAGGACTCGATCGGCGCTGGATCATCATCGAGGGAAGGATCCTCTTCTTCGTCTGGTTCCAGGTCGCCGATTCCCTCGAGACCGTAGATTCTTCTTACTTTGGCCTTACAATCTTGGAAGCCCACGTTATATGCGAAGGCAGTGGTCCCAACTAGCTCCTCCTCATAACTAGTGGACTGCTTAAAGCTCTCTACGGCCTCGGCGACCTTCTCGGCCGTAACAACCTTTTCTTCGGCAGCCGTTGCAGCACCTTCAGGTCAGCTATCTCGGCGTCGGATCGGCGAGCGATCTCTTCGGCATTTCTGCCCACTCCTCGGCCACTTTTATTTCGATGATGGCGGAGTGTAGTCGATTCTTCAATACAAACAACTCTGACTCCGCCATCCTATGCTTCTCTTCTGCCGCCCGAGCATTATCGAGCTCACGGGCTACCTAGCGTTGAGCTTCCTCAAGCACCTCTTCTGCCCATCTCGCCCGGGCAAGACCCTCGGATCAGATGGCCTCGACCTTAGCCTCGACCCTCTCCGCCCGAGCCAAACCTTCAGCTTGAATGGCTTCTAAGGCCCTCTCGGCCCTTTTTGCTCGGGTCAAACCCTCGGCTCGGGCCACATCCAGAGCCTTCTCAGCCTTTTCTGCTCTAGCCTAAGCTTGGGTAACCTCTTCATTCAAATGGCCGAGGGTGGCCTCGGCCTGGGATAGGACGCCTTTGATGGCGGCTAAGGAATTCATCGCCTGCACAAGTAACATTCAGATTAAGTGACAAGGAAAATTCTTAATGAAGACTATTGATAAAGGGGGAAATACTTACCCAGAGGTAAGCCTCGGAGGCTTCACGGAAAAAGACAGAGGTCCCTTGGTTCTGGAGGACCCTCTGAAGCTCAGGTACGCAGACTTGAGCCATCGTTCGCTCGGCACAACAACCGTGACGCTCAAGGATTGACCGAAAGGAAGGCGCATCAGCTTCGTCTTCCTCCATGGTCCTGGCGGGTGCCGGAGCCACTAGCGTCGGATCAGAGGCCGACGGTGCCCCTTCCGTTGGTGCTACTGCCTGTGGAGGCTCTTCGACTATCGCCTCTTCGGTTGGTGGAGCGACCTCTAGAGTCCAAGAAATATAGGATAACCTCTGACCTGATCAACCATTTATTGGATTGGATAAGGTTGAATTAATAGAGTCCAAGAAATATAGGACTCTCGGAAGGAAAACTATGCATGTGCAGAATTTTCAAGAGACGCCTAAAAGTCCTTCTGATTTAAGGTACTAGGAGGCACATCTTTTTTTTGGATTTATAGGTCCATTGAACGTGGAGAACCTTATCTAGATGTTATTGTATTGGATAAGGTTGAATTAATAGACATGGGACTCTCGAAAGGAAAATTGTGTGCATGCAGAATTTTCAAGAGGCGTCTAAAAGTCCTTCTGATTTAAAGCACTAGAAGGCGTATATTTTGAAGATTTAAGAGTCCATATAAACATGGAGAACCTTATCTTGTCACATGGAAAAATCAGAGGCTATCTGATTTAAGATGGGATGCCAAAAGCATTCCATCAAGTGAGGCGTGCGTAAGGAAAAAGGTACAGAAAATTATAACGATGTGTCCCTTGATTCAAATTGAAATGAATTTAAAAATTTATATCCTTTCAGAAAGACGTGGAATGGGTTGTATCCCTTCATTTGACGTCTCCCCATTCATTATTTAAAGGGGTGGCACATATGGGATAGCATCGGATAATTTTTTGGTAATCCTTGTTATGACCTTCTCTCTCCTCTCCCCTTCCTACAAGCCTTAGTCAATTTAGGACAACTCTTTTCTTAGCCTATACAAGTTTTATTAAGCTTAAGAAAGGGTAAAAAGGGTCCTAAGAGCTAAGCCAAGAAGTCAAGAAGCCAAAAAGAGGTTTAAGTCAAGTTCGTGAGCATATCTTTGATCCAATTCTCATGTGGATCACCATTGGAGGGCGAACACTTGGCACCTAATGGAAAAGATTGGATAATCGGCTTCTTCTTTCTTCACCGAGTGCTAAGGTATGTTCCTCTACATATATGTTACATTTTATGACTAATTAATTATTATAATCAAGGGGTCTTGGGTCTAAAGTTTCGGTTGATTAGGGTTTCAATGTTAAAATTTGTTTTGAAATCTAGCCTTCTGCTGCATAACCGGAACCCAAACACTGATGAGGCTCTCAGCTATGGCAAGCATGTGCCTAACATCGTCGAGTTAATTCTTAATGTACCCCAGTTCAATCATCAACTCGCATAGCTTACACAGCTTTCTGTTAGTTTAAGGGACGCTACTGTCTGTGGAATGAGAAGCCAATGCTCTTGTACCATTGGTATAGTAGCTCCCTCCAATTGCAAGGCAAGATGATAAACAAATTAATTTAAAATTAATAATAATAAATTATATTTTAAAATATTTACGGAGCAATGGATTATCTTACCAAATCGTGAGGCTGCATGTTGGTAACCCAAACAGACTGCACATTCAATTAGCTGTCATACCACTTCAACAATCGCGGCAGTTTATTGGGATATGCTGGAGCTTTTATTGAGGTATGTTCAAGGAACCACGCCTGCACATGATAACTTTCTGATATGAAAAATAAAATATTTATAAAAAATTGTAATAACGATACTCTTTATGCATCTGAATAATCCTTACCATTAGCGTTGCTGAGCATCCGAACAGGATAGGCTGTCTCTTAACCTTGTTGGCTCTCTTTGAGTGGATCGGCTCCTTGAATCGCAAGCAAGCAGCAAGTTCTGGGAGACACTGAACGATCAACTCCTTGATTGCAAAAGCAATGTCGATCCTGTCCAATTGAGTTTCACCTACCCATCAGCTTGAATCTGCCCCATTTGCACAGTTCCACATGAAAGTGGATCATATATGTAGGCCCAAAATGCTAAGTAGATCATATATGCAGCTAAAGAATATTAAGCAAGCAATTTTTTAACTCGCAAGCAGTATGAATGCATATGATAACCGCACATAGCCAATCAAGTGCACCCAGAGACCATATCTGCATATGTGGTCATATGCATCTCATTCTAAACCATTACTTCATGCTAACCCTTACACCACCACCCTCCCTCATGGTCCCATAATGTGGCCTATCATAGCAAAAACAATGATAGAGAAAATTCAGGTTTATGTGAGGTAACTTGGTCACAATTCATGTTACTAGCTTTCAAACATATAAGCCTATAATTCTTTACCTATTAGACCACAGAATGATGCAAAAAATGCATCCTGAGCAAACACCAAGCTCTTGTTTGACTTGTGCCACAATAAGTCATGAGAATACTAGTGGCCTAGAACAAACTAGCTTCTTATACATGATTTACATAATATGGTTAAACATCTTCTTTGTTCTCCTTTATGGCTCCTGACTTCTACCAACACAATCGACCCCTTATCCAACATACGAGTTTTGGTGTTCTACAACAGCTCACAAACCCTCCATTGCCCCTCCAATTCCTTATGCTCGAGCAACTAACCACTGGGCATATATTACTAAATTCCAAAGGTAGGGAGGGATTATGATTGTTAGAGAGATCTTTCGAAGAAAATGTCCCAATTAAAAAGGAATCAAGTGTCAACAAGATAAAGCAAATTTTATTTCCTTCTGTAGACTTCATAATCTTGGGCTTTTAATGGGTGTGGCCATTTCATTTTGCATTCTCCAATGGTATACAATGGTCTAAATACTAGAATATCAGCTATTTTATACCATTGATTAAACATTTTAATAGCACAATTCAAGGAAATATTCACTAAAAAAATAGTATTATAATAGTGAAAAAAAGAAATTGAAAATGGGGCTAGTTCAAATCTCTGGAGATGCCAGTAAAAGATATGCAATTAAGTAATTTATGTTTTCACTTTGAATTTCTTAATCATCTATCAAATCAGAAATATCATTTCTTTGCTTTTGCAAAGTTAAGCAGATACAATTTTGCTAGCTTACTTAAGAATAAAGCCATTGCAATAACGGAATTTTTGGACAACCAAATTTCATTTCGATCTTGATTGCCACCTTATGGTAATCTTGAACTTTTCCAACCTTCAAATCTCTCCCATCAACACATCTTTGTAACTATAAAAACCTTCCACTTGCATAAGATCAAAAGGATACAGTCTAATAAAAAATTCAGCATAATCAACAATGTTGAAAAAGCCTTTCTATCCTGGTCATGCAGGCAAATATTGTTCTTTAGTTACCCAACAAAGGTTTAGGAGACCTTCATTTACACGCACCACCCCCCCCCCCCAAAAAAAAAAAACCCTCCATCACCTCAATCTCCGCCCCTTCTCTTCTGCCCTAGCACCCACACTGTTGAATACCCTGAATTATCTCCTGATCATAGCATACATAGTTTCAGTTTCGTTTACACCCCTGTACAAGGGTGAGATGACGTGAATAACACCACCTCAAAGTATCTAATGTTATCCAATAATAGTGTAAGTCCCGAAGAACCCACTTTCATATTCCCACTGCTGAATACCCTGAACTGTCTCCTGATCATGGCAGGGATAGCTCCAGTTTCATTTACACCCCTGTACAAGGGTGAGGTGACATGAATGACACCACCTCAAAGCACCTCAAAGTATCTAATGTTATTCAATAATAGCATAAGGCCTGAAGAACCCACTTTCATATTCCCACTCATCTAGTCCCAACGCTCGGGATACTAGCAAGCCCTGCAGTCCCATTGGTAATTAAAACCTTGACCCAAGAAATTATATTCCTTGAGTCCTTTCTCACTATCATCTCATTTTCAATGTAGTGTCTCCAATATTATCTAGTAAAAGTTAAAGGCCTGCACACACCATATCAGTTACCATGTCCAACAACTTGATCAGGTGGGCAGAGTGAAGTGAAGCAATCGGTGATGCTAGGGACTCAACTAATCAAGCCAGGTCAACATTGACCCTAACCTCTAACCTGACCAGTTTGCACCAAAATCTATTCTGGCATCAACCTGCTTATACAAATTATGTGTCAGATCAATGTGCCTTATTTCTTGCCAGCTTTCAAGAGTTCATGAAGAGCCAAAGATCAGATAGACAATATGGTGGTTGTTTTCCCTTATCAGTGTCTGCTCCCTTTCAAAATTTTGTTCCCCATCCGGAGATAACTCATCAAATAATAGAAGATAAGCCAAATCATGTTACAAATTTATTTGTTTGAAAGCTAGATAAAACATGCTCAAGGATGGCTCAACTGCCATAATCAAATTTTTCATTCTACTAAAAAAAAAAAAAACATGCATCACATAAGATTTAAAAGAAATTCTGGAAATGAAGGATCCATGGAGTTGCATAAGTCAATCTTTCCTGATCATACCTCAAAGCAAACTTGTTAACTCATTAAGGATCATACGCAATTAATTGACAAATGTAAGCTAGAAAGAAAATACACCATATTAAATGCAACCTTGTGCTTAAGAACCTCCTTCAAGATTATGCTTTACTCGTGCCCAAACATGTTCTGTTATTGCTTTCAATGGTCATAAATACAAAGCAAAAACAGTACAACATAATGTTTAATGTCTTGTTAGAAAAAAATGAAAGTATTTTGTAAAAACAGACCTCTTCCTTGATAGAATCTTCAGTTTCATTGTTGTCTTCACTCTTTCTCAACATTTGAGTGTGAACCATAGATGGAGGCAAAGGTCTTGGTAGCAGCTTCACACCATCCTCAAAATTTGGCTGCAAGAAATAGACAAGATGTAAAAACTTGATGGAGGGCCATACAAGATGTAATCAAATGCCATAAAAAATCATTAAAATGCAAATAACACAAGAACATTAAAATACAAAAAATGGTGTGAAAGCAAAATTATTGACCAGTTGAAAGGGCGAGAAGCCAATGAAAAAAGAATGTCATTATTGCAACTAAAACAAGCAATAAATTGATAATACCTGTTTCTGCATTGAATTCACAAAGTATATGATGATTATTGACACATTCATCAAACAAATATCATGTAATCATATTATATGCACTTCTAGGCAAGTTGTTGCATAAGTGCATATACGGTTCCTTCCTCAATACATTTTTAGCAAATGAAGACATGGTACGATTAACAAGCTATACTATTATCTGTTTATGTGCATGCCTTAACAAAACTACCATGACCATTACTTGTCAGCACTCATTTCTAGACTAACCTGTCATGCAAATGACTGAATAAGCAACAATCTGCATATCTAGGAACAAAAGAGAGACAATACAAAGGGCATGTTTGGTTCACCATTGTTGGTTCAAAAAGTGTAGGCTGTAAGTCACTTCAGAATGCCATAAACCTAAGTCCCTTCAGCATCATTTTGGAAAGTCAAGGCATGAACTGGGCAGTTTTGTGAACATTTCTGCTAAAACAAATGCATGAAAGTCAATTTTATGATATGACTTCTTTCATTTCTGCTAACTTATGACAAAACAAATACATCCTAAGTAAAATATATAGCTTGCCCTCTGAAAGAAATATGAACTTTTGCCCAATAAATGGCATCAATCAGTAATCTCTTAGAATATATATTGACGGTGGTGGAAAGAGGGGAAGGCCTATGCTGACGTTCAGGAGAAATATTCATATAATAGATTGAACATATTCGGGACTAGGCTTGATTGTGAAGCAAATATATATCATACTGGTGATACCAAAGGCAAATTCTGTGTCAATTTCTAAACAGCTGAATTTTAATCTTGAGAGCCAAGAAAACTGAATGCCAATCACCATTGAGGATACAAGTGAAAAGAAAGTAATCATGAATATGCAAATATATATATATATATATATATATATATATATATATAGAAGCTGGATGAAGAATATCAGAACCATGGGCATGAGTGAACCTTGTCCAGCAAACTGGTATAACTTAAAAACAACAAAGTATTTGGTCTATTTAGCACGGTATCAAGAAAAATCATATGCAACAAAAAGGATATGCTCAAACCTGACTTTCATGAGGCAAACCATTTCGAACCCAAGATCGACAAAGAGCATAAAAGAAACTGATCCACCATCAAATAATCTAACCTTCAAACAAACAATGGAGGCAGGTCAGTAACATTAGTGAAGAGCATTTCTTTGACAGGTTCACCATAACTGTCATGAGTTAGAGCTCAATTATGTATCAACATTTAATTTTTTCATCATTGTTTCATGCATAGCTAATTAATTACTTTTAAATAGTGCTTTCTAATTTCATAATATCAAAGAGCAAGTTGCTGTAGCAAAGCAGGCTCTCTAGTCCATTGAGACAGCAAGGATATATCCTTGTATACACCAAAGAAACATCATGATCAGGCCACAATGGGACAATATAAAAAGATCTTAGGTAGCACCATAGCATGTGCTCTCAATTTATGTGCGTGTCCATTCATACAAATAAGCCAAGCTCTGCAGCAGTTAAATGTTTATACCAATCCAACTAATCTGCAGACCTCAATTAAATTCTAAATTTGCAATCAACATGCACATCTAATCTTTGGGTGGATAAATGATAGTTTGCATAAGATAATAGCTATGAATGCTGTGGGAAATCTGTAGATTAAAGTGACCATTTTTTTATAATGCAGTTCTGAACATGTACTTGACCATGACACAAGATATCTATAAGAAATATTAAAATGCTACAGTTTCTGATTTTGACTTACAATATATCCAATGACACCTAAAAGCTCAAAGATTTGCATGTAATGAGAAAATCATATTGGCAAAAATCAGAAAAATGCTCATCATAACACGTGTTATTTGAAGGTTCTGAACTAAAGTTGAAAAGTCATATTTTAACCATTAGCATAAGAAAGCTCTTTGCACTCTACACCTCTCACCTGTCACCACTCACCTGTCTTATGCAAATCTTGGTCTCAACTATCATCTGTCTCCATTTCATCAGCTATGGTTGTTCATGGTGCTTAGTTAGATTACTTTTGGAGAAGCATGACTAGATACCCACATGCAGTCTTGCCTTAAATGCTTTTTTCAAGTTTTGCAGTTTTAGGTGCTTCCAATCATAATCTTCTGTCCTTTTTTCTAGTTCAATATTGTTTTCGCTGACATATTAGAAACAACATTCAAGAAAATTATTGGCTCTAATATATGCACCTTAACGATGTCATAAGAACCAGGAATTATACATCCAACTTTGTCTTCCTTTATAAAATGCATACCTCTTTCAAGCCATAAGAATCAGTTTTCAGCAGTAAATTACACATACCGCCCATATAAACAACAGCCTTTTCCATTATCAATTCTCTAAAGTCATTTCTCGAGCACACAATCACATATTGTAACCGTAAATCTTACACACATTTTCCCATATAATGCTTGGCATTACATTTTTCCTACATCATGACAAATTCATCAGCAAACAACCTTTTACAGTATGCAGTTGCCTCTATATTGCTAGAATATCCTAATTCTTTTAAAGACAATCTGTATCTTATCATTTATAAGATGGTGATCAAGAATTTACTTATAATTTATAAGATGGTGATCAAGAATTTGTCAACATTATTTTGAAATAATCCTCCCACTCATTTGAGAGGAGTGCAGTTGATATACCGAAAGCACTCCTGAAAAAATTGCAGAAATTAAAATCCTGCGGGAAGAGGAGCTATAGGAAGGAATGTGGGGTTGGGTGGTTTGCTTACTTTACGGTTATTAATTGTCACAATGGTGTCTTCTATACTCTTATCCCTGAAATTAATTAATTAATTAGATATAACTCACTGCTTGCATGTTACAAAATATAACTACATCCAAAACAAGTACTGCATGTTACCTCTCCTTACTGTTGTTATACTCATATGTGGAAGATACCACTGGGAATGAAGCAACCTAAGCAAATTAGGACAAAGGAGCATGATGTTAAATGAGATGCAAAAATATAAAATTGCCATATTGCCATTTTGCAAAGAAACATAACAATGACCAAAAGAGAAATATAATTAAGACTTGACATAACAAATTAGCTTCCTAAGGCAAATACATGATATGCCAGTCATGACATCATTTATGTGTGCCCCATACACCTTCTGTTATTGCATTATTGCAGCTGATGAATATGCTACGAGGTAGTAAGCATCGTTTGGATGAAGAAAAAGGGTTATTGTGTAGGGATAGTTGGGAACTAGTGCATGTCTTAAAAAGACCTGTAATGGAACTAGAAGGCGTATTAATTAAGCCAAACTGCATCCAGGCAACAATCAGTAGCACAGGTGATCAATATGGGCTGTGAAGGTTTAAACTGCTTATGCTATCCAGGTAATCACTCAATACAGAAGCTCAGTCCAACCACTAATGCCCAATAGCCAATATTTGTTCAACAGTTGGTACAGGTCTAGGAAAGAGAAGATCAAGAAAAGTTATGAGACACTGCTTGAAAGTGGCCTTAAAAAGATTGATGACGAGTAATTATTTGGCAGTTTTGAAAGAACAATGCAGTAATGAATGAATTGAGATCATTACCGATATGACTCTCGTGAAACATAAGCCCTTTGTGCAAAAATTGAATCAATCAAACAACAACTGCTTCAAGAAAGAGTAAGAGAGACTGAGAGAGATGAAGAAGAAAACCTTAGGGTGAGTAGCGGGCGGAGTAACACTCCTCGAAGTACCAGCCACACCACCGGTAGCAGCCCCTACCGGCCTCGGGACTACGAAGGGCTGCGGAACAGGCAGCGCCTGGGGCGGCAGGATCTGGGCGGCATGATCGGCGGCGGCGGAGGCACCGAGCACGAAGGGCCTGGCCTGGGCGGCGAATGTCATGACCGCCGTAGGGCTCGCATTCCTGATGTACCCGGCTGGGTTGGCCACGGTGACGGTCTGATCGGCGGCCGTCGGGCGGGCGGCGGCGGGGCGAGGGGAGAAGAGGACACCCTGGGGAAGCGGTGGAGGAGGGGGAGGGTGGAGGGGTTTGCCGAGGAGGGGTTGGGACGGGGGGAGAATAGGGTTGTTTGAGGGGCGCGAAGGGAGGAGAGGAAGGGTTTGTTAGGGGGCTGAGCGGAGGTGGGGGGAGTGGCGGTGACGGGATCCGGAGGGGCGGCGGAGGAAGAGGAGGAAGACGGGGCAGTCGCCATGGCGGGGAGATTTGGGGAAGTTCAAGAATCAAGATGGGCTCGCCTATTTCAACTCGAGCGCTCGCGTGCGTGGCACGTGTATCGAAGGAAGAGGAGGAGGACGGGGCAGTCGCCATGGCGGGGGAAGTCAAAGAATCAAGATTCAAGATGGGCCCGCCTATTTCAACTCGAACGGCTCGCGTGCGTGGCACGTGTATCATGAGGTTTGGGATTATTCGGATCGCTCCCACGAGTTATCGAGTGAAGGTGGAACGGCTCGATTTGTAGTCATGGATTTATTAGACTGCATTTAACATGGTTATTATTTTTTAAAAAATATTAAAAATAAAAATTCTATTTACTTTTTTTTTTGGGACAATTTGTTCGTTGAAGTATCTTTTTTATTTTTTAAACTCTAACACTAAAAACATGTCTAATAGCTACCATTAGTTTTTATTTTTTTACAACAAGCTGTACTTTTAAAAAATAAGGTATATTTGATATTCAACAAAATCCTATTTTTCATTTTTTTTTTTCATAAAAAATAAAAATACTAATAAAAATATAGTTAGTGAGGGAAAATAAAATTGCTTTTTTGGAAACACTTCAAATAGCAAAAAATATAAAGTAGTATAAAAATATTTTCATTTTTTTAAGCAAAACAAAGAAGCAAATAGAAAATAAAAGTTAAAAAACTTAAAAATCTGCAAGTGAATGGTATTCTTTTTAATTTTTTTCTTATACATTTGAAAGAAACTAAAAAAAATAGTTTTTTAATCCATCAAATGAATTTTTTCAATATCAGAAAGCAAAAAATAAAAATTAGTTTGAAAAATAAAAATAGAAATGAAAATAAAAAATGTTTTTAAAAACCAAATGCAGCATTACTTTTTCAAAAAAATATTTCAATTTAAAAAGATTGCATTTGAAAAATATATATAACTAAAACATATGCTACTTTTACTTTGTTCATAGATAATAAAAGTTAATTTTAAAAATAAAAAAATTAATCTTTTTTTACATTAGATTTGTATTTTTATTTTTAAATTATAAAATATGGAACAAAAATCATACCAAATAGTTGTTTAGTAGATTTCCATGAATTGCAATTGCAATAAGTAGTTCTACTAAAAGTTGTAATTAAAATTTATCATGTCATGATTGCAGCCTTGATTAATCTTTATTGAGGTGATTTTGGATCACTTTCAACAATTTAGATTAGCTTATGGATCAAGCTTGATAAGCTTTGATACTGCACTATTGGTAGGATAACGAAAAACTTTGATCTTAAATAATGGGCCAATCCCTTAGATGAGGTATGCTAAACATGTTTTGTAAGGCCTTAAATATGATAGAGAAGGCTATATTAGATTTCTAAGAGAGAGATGGATGCATGGACTCTTAACTAAGGAAGCAAAGAAATGAGGAGGAAGAGCGACTTATATTTATGAAGCTTGTCTTAGTACCTCAAGTGATTATAAGGATAAACAATTTATAAATGAATAAGGTACCTATTACATTTACTTTCTAACTATCTTTTAATATAACAATTTATTATAATATAGTGTTGCTGTTGGATTTCGTTCTCCGGCTTAGGAACGGTGCACATCGAGATCAAGGTAGACTTGCAAAATAGTCCTCATGCAGAAAGCACAAGGGGTGATCCTTACAGAAGACCCTCCAACACCCAAGTCAATGGATATTCTCGGCAAACAGATAAGGAAGAGAAGATTGTTGCAAAAGGATGCTACATAGAGAGTTTCTGAAGATCAATGGCCTCTGCTTTATTTTTGGGAGGCTTAGAGTTGAGCATACCTGGGGTCTCGGGACGTAGTATTTATGCGCCATCGGGATGATAAGTCATTACTTAATTTTTTGGGTGCATTTTAGAAAGTTGAAAGCCAATACGATTGAAATCTTATCTGTTATGAGGATTGACGGTTAAGGAGGCTGATGGATGCCTTATTGAAAATTTGAAATCTCGTTGATCGAGAGGGTGTGTTGTATTTGGTTTCCATTTCTGTTTGGAAGGCCTCCTGTCGGTTATGAGGATTGACGGTTAAGGAGGCTGATGGATGCCTTATTGAAAATTTGAAATCTCGTTGATCGTAGAGGGTGTGTTGTATTTGGTTTCCATTTCTGTTTTGGAAGGCCTTCTCTGAAATCCTTGCGATCGAATGGTTCATCCTCCAAGATATCCGACACAATTTGAAGCAGTAATGATGCTTATATTGAGGGAATGAGGATCAATTCTGCCGAGATATAAAGATGGTTTGGTCATGTCGAGGTTTGGAGATAGCTCAGCCTTACCGAGGTTCGAAGATAGCTTAGCCTTATCGAGGTACGGAGATAGCTCAGCAAAATAGCTCAACTCTACCAAGGTACGGAGATAGCTCGGCTCTACCAAGGTTTCGGAGATTGTGGGTGGCGTTACTTATCTTTTTCTGTAACGAAAAAGGGACCTTCTCTGATTATGGCGGCTAGTAGGTCAGAGCCCATAAGCGATCCTTACCGACTTCCATGTCTGTCAATCTGTCGCGGTGATGATTTTGCCTTGCATCATATAGTAAAGCGCAAAGAATTTTCTTTGATTCTGCTATGTTTATGTCTATGTTAATTAAGTTTTAATATAAAGTGTTTTTCTTCATATAAAATTACTTTGTTTTCATAAATTTTTCAATAGTTATGTTTAGTGTGGTAATATTGTATTGTAATATGCTTTCATAATGACCAAGGTTTGATTTCCATGACTTTGTTTTTTAACTCATGTTTATATTTTATTTTTTCTAAGTTGTTCACGATGTTTTCTTCTTTTTTTTTTGTATAACTATATGATGGGGCCGGTTGACCCCATGGGCCACAATGGCAGCATCCGGACTTGGCAACTCGGCCTTCCCCCCATCCGCCACCTTTCTCTCTCCTCCACATGGAGCCAGCTTCCACTCGGCCTCGGCACCGACATCTCCAAGTAAGCCGAGGCGGCCCCAACCTCTTCAGGTCGGACCGTCGGCCCCGGCATCTCCAAACTAGCCGAGTCGGCCCCGACACATCATCCAAGTCGGCCCCGACACATCATCCAAGTCAGCCTCCCCCGGCATCATCCAAGTCGGCCCCGCTCGGCCACCTTGGCCTCGGCCTCGGCTCCAGTCGGCCTCGCCCCGGCATCATCCAAGTCGGCCTCGGCCCCGGTCGGCCTCGCCTCCACTCGGCCTCGGCTTCAGTCGGCCTCCGCCCTAGTCGGCCTCGCCCCGGCATCATCCAAATCGGCCTTGCCCCGGCATCATCCAAGTTGGCCCCGCTCGGCCACCTCAGCCTCGGCCTCTGCCCCAGTCGGCCTTGCTCCAGTCGGCCTCGGCCCCATTCAGTGCTCGGCCATGGGCATCTCGCCTCGGCGCTCCAGCTCGACCACAGACATCTCGTCCCGGCCTCCTATACGAGGGACCTCGGATCCATCGCGGCCTTCCAGTCCTGTCCCAGCCAGCTCCCAGCCGTCTCAATCAACTCCTAACTCTTCCATCCCAGACAGATGTGTGGCTTGTGATGGTGATGAGACACCACCACCTTTTATCTCTCTTCGTAAGGATGGCCCTGTGAATGTGAAGGACATCTTCCCATATCCTGTCAGCCTGCAGCAACCATCCAAATCAAGTGGCCACCCACTCTGATAGGACTTGGCCTGTAGTCCTGACATATCAAAGAGGGAAGCAAGCCCGTCCATTGCTGCCATGCTCTGACAAGTGGCAGCACCCCATGCCTCACAGACATCAGCTCTAACACTTCACCCATCAAGGTCATCATTATGAGGCCTCAACCACTCAAACCATACAAACTCTAAGCATATATAAATTGGGTAAGAGGGACCCCCGACCAGGTAACGAACTCATTACACTCCTAAACGCTCATTCTTGCTCACAGAGAGCACGGTTATAAGCCTCTCTCTTCTTCTCTCTTTCGAGCTTCCTTAAGCTCGCGGTTGTTGCCCAAAGTACTGACTTGAGTGTCGAAGGGTCACCGTCGGAATCTCCGATCCCCGGGACCTTTGCAGGCCCCTAAGCACAAAAGGCTCGCTGGAAGATCCCGGGCTCGCTGGAGAAGGCAACCGGACGCTCGCGAACGTTCAAGGGGGATGATCTGGCAACAATAGATTAGCGCGCCAAGTAGGAGGAGAAAGCAGAGTTCTTTGACACTAAACTACAAGCTCTTACTTCCTCTACGACAACAATGGTGGATAAAAATATGGTGATGTCAAAGACCCAAGAGGCTTCCACCAGTAACCCTAGGGAGGCACCCTCAACGAGCTGACCGGCAGGAGGCCGGCTTTTTGCTACATCATCACCACTATCTTAAGCCATTCAGGCGAAACACCGTTCCACCCTCACCCTGCAAGCCCAAACATCCATGGCAGCTGCCCAAAAGCTACAGGAGCGATATTTTGTAGCCTCACAGCAACAAACAAGAGCCCATGCTGCTCCTTTAGTCGTCGCTCAAGCCATCCACTATCCATCCAGTGAGAGAACTCCCCAGCGAGAGACTCACCACTTTCATATTTCTCTAAAGCTTAGGAGCAAGAGCAACCTCAAACTCAGGCTCACCGGCATCATGGCCCACGGGACACCACTTGGCCCCGGCACGGCGGTGCCTTCGAGTAGGTTCAAGACCCTAAAGGCTTTGTAACCGGTCGAGTCGCCCCTCGTAGCGGTGCACAAACCATCGAGGTGGTTCAAAAGGAGCTCGCCGGCATCGCGGCCCATGGGACACCACTCGGTTCCGGCATGACGGTGCCCCCGAGTAGGTTCAAGACCCTAAAGGCTTCGTAACTAGTCGAGTCGCCCCTCGTAGCGGTGCACAAATCCCCAAGGTGGTTCAAAAGGAGCTCGCCGATATCGCGGCCCATGGGACACCACTCGATCCAGGCGCAAGAGGCTCGCCGAAAGATTTTGGACTCATTAGAGAAGGCGACCGGATGGGTGATCTGGCACAACACTGTGCATGACTTCTTTCTGTTCATGGCTTTTTTTTTTTCTTTTACAACCATGCATGACTTCTTTCTTGGATGTTTTTTTTTTTTAGAGAAGGAAGTCACTTTTTCTTTTTCCCTTCTTTTTTACATCAAATTATTAACTCAAGATTTTTTAGTTATCTATGGCTTTCTTTCCTTTTTGTTTCCTTTTTTTTCTTTTCCAATCATGGATGACTTTTTGTTTAGGTCCCCCCCCTCCCCCCCCCCCCCCCCCCCCCCCCCGAAAAGGAATTTCCCTTAACATTAAGTTATAAACTTTATATTCACATTTTTTTTCATAGTAGAGATTTTTTATGATTAGAAAGGATGCTGTCTTTTTTTTTCAGGGAAGATTTTTTATATTCATGTTTTTCTGATAAAAAAATTGGAATCAAGATTTTTTTCATACTTAATGAATAAGAAGGAATAATAGGTTCTTAGAAAAGTGTAATCATCATTTTATTATTGCATGTGAGACTATATTAAGTTAAATAATGAGATTCAAATTTTAATTTAATATAAAAATTTCACTAAATTTAAAAACAATTTGATCTAATACATTTTTTATTTATATTTTCTTTAATTTTAAATGTAAAAACAATGATTTGAAATTTAAATATAAAATTATAAAATTATAAAATTAGATAAATCTATATTTTTATTTAACTTATTAATCATTTTATATCCTCAAAAATTACAATTACTTCTCTTGTTGCTTCATTAAGGCTTTAATATCAACTAGCATAATGTGCGGAACGAGTCAGTTTTTCAAACTGTATACTTCTATTTTTCATTGTCCGTGTTGAATTGAGTTGGTCGTTGCATTTTATTTTGAGTTAACTCCATTCAATTAGAGCAAGATAACTCCGATATGTGACCAAATTTTATTTTATAGAATATCTTCATCTCTGCTTCCCTTCTTCCAGTAGAGGGAGGACAAGCCTCAAACACTAAAAAATCAAATCTAAAGAAAATACTTCAATCATGGGTAGAGCTTATCTTGGATATCAGCGAACTACAAAATGCTTTAAATCTCATGTAGTAATGAATTTTGCACTGGATTATTTGCTTGTAGGTAAGAAATATATCCATTGAACTATGTTATGAAAAAACCCCTCTAGCTGTATGAAAGAAAACAAAGGAAGTACTAGTGTGGATCTCTACGCAACCATCATATCATCTGTTGTACAAGCTAAAATTTTCTATTCATAGTCAATATGGTAACAGCTTAGCCTGTGATATTTTTAATCATGGTATCTCCAACTATCTTAGGCCTAAGTTTTAAATTAAGCCTACCTTGAAGATATGAAGGAAAAGAATTTTGTTGCATGAATGATCTAACTACTAATGACTTTTAAGATCACTCTAACAAATTGCTTTGCTCCAACTGAAAAATTTTAATAAGCAAATAAATGCCACAATTAAGGCTTGATATATAGTTATTGGCCCACTCCTTATAATACCTCAAAATAGTCAATAAAAGAAAAAATTGAATAGCTTATAACTTAAATTCACTATTTACTAAACTTTTATTGAGTTTTTAAGATCGCATGGATTTAGCTTGCTAATTGATTAATTTTTTAATAAGTGAACTTAGGGTGTTACAAATAGTCACCACAAGAAAAACAACTTTTGCCTACGATATTTTTAATAGGGAAAGATAGAAAAATAATAGGAAAAGTCCTTTCCTACTATTTTTTCGTATGCAAAAGCTGAAAAAAGTCATAGGCAAAGGTAAAGCCTTTGCTACGACTTTCAAAATCGTAGGCAAAGAGCAGACCTTTTTCCTACGATTTTTTTTAAAAAAAAGTTCATATTTCATAGAAAAACAGTGATCAAAATTTAAAATTAAAATTTAAATTTAAAAACTTTTACCTATAAAAATAAAATCATAAGAATAAATAAAAATATATATTTTTTATCCACATCTTTCCCTACTATTTTAAGATTTTTTAAAAAAGTTGGCTAATAATAAATTTTAAAATTTTTTTTCCTACGAGAAACCTCAAAATCATAGGAAAAAATCAAAAAAAATAATTATTCACATCTTCCTACGAAAATTCTTAAAATCATAGAAAAAGGTTGGCTAATAATTATTTTGAATGATTTTTTTGCCATGAAAAATTCTAAAATCATACGCAAAAAAAAAATAATTTTTTATCCATATCTTTTCCTATAAAATTTCTTAAAATCATAGGAAAAAATAGTAAGGTAATTTTTTGAAAATATTATTTTTGAACCATTTTTACATGCAAGAATAAATTCAATCGTAGAAAAAAAATATTTTTTTCTTTTTTTCCAACAAAATATGTTTTAAATCATAGAAAAAGTTATATTTATTATATTTTAAATTATTTCATATTTAAATATTATATTTTTATTTTAAATCATCATTCATCCTTCTGTGTGCAGTTCTTCAAGCCCTAAGCTTGAACAGCTAGTCTGCACATTTAAATTTTTACAAAAGTAGAATATAGTTATTCAAATTTAAGAGCATCACTTGAGATGCAAAATCTAAGGAATTTCATCAAATATAAGAGAATAGGATGATGATTCAGGTGTCAAAAAAAATTTCAGATATATATGCCTCTTTACATTTTACTTTTTCCTAGCAATAAGAATAGATATTTTATTACAGATGGATTAAACCAAAGTGAATATCTAATCTAATGTACCTTTAAAAACTTAAACCCGCAAAATGCAAGCTACACCATCCAAGTTTAGAGTGCATGAGATAGCGTGTGATTCCCAACATCAAGAATAACTTTATCATGGTCATGAGTAGAGTTGCACATGAGGACACAAATCAAATTACATAAGATTTAAATGGATCGATAAGGCTGAAATAAATATAGAAAATCCAAGATATACTGGGACTCAAAAATAGCCATGAAATGACTGACCCTAGAACTACTCAAAAGCACTTCTAGTGCTCGATTGAAGGACCACTTTCATCATACTCTTCCTTCGAAATCCACATCTGCAAATTTGAACATAGGTTAGGTGATTAACAAGCTGAGAATCATAAATTAGCAGCAATGGCTTAACTATAGAACTAGATTGGTGGCACGACTACTGATATACTACAATTATATAATGACCATGAGAAGAGAAGCAACTTATGAACCAAAATCTTACTTGCTGGAAGGTGCTGAGAGATGCAAGGATGGAGCCACCAATCCAAATAGAATATTTCTGTTTCATGAAATATCCAAGGTGCTGAGAACAGCCCCTCAGGTCTATCAATATAAAGAATGGTATTTTAAACCATTACTAGGGCCTAAAGAACAGCCCCTCAAGTCTATTGATATCTATTGCTATACAAGGTCACCGTGTCAAAGTAAAGAATGTAGAGGAAAAAAGCACTGAAGAAAAAATTTGATAGTTCTCCAATAAGCATTGTACAAATTTTAACTAATTTCTCACAATATATCAACTTACGGAGGAGGTGTAGGCAATGCCTCAGGCTTTGGCCAGACTTCAACTTCATTTACATTTTGCACAAAAATGGCATTAGGTTGATGACTGCAAGTTGTTAGATAAGTTAAAGTCCAAGTAACGACAGGGGCAGCATTTTAGGAGGAAATTTTATGAAGCTAACAAAATAATTCAATTCACTCACGGTATATCTTCCTCTTCAAACATGTAGCTGGATGCCACAGCCAACATACGTCCATTTCTGCTGAAAGATAATGCTGCAATACTAGTTGGGTATTTGGAATACTGTAAATGAACAGAACAAGAAGAACATTGTCAGCTTCAGCAGCTTCCGTCATGATGCAAAGTTGTCGCTACAACATGGAACAGGTTACCTGGTATAATCTCTTCTTATTGTTATCATCCCATACATTTACATATTAAGATGAATAAGATGAGAGCTTGATAGTTGGGAGTTACGAAATTAAAAGAGACATGAGAAAATACAAACCTCTTACTGCTATACAGCAAGCGGCAAGACACCTGATGCACTAAGTACCAGCTTCTTTAGCTGCTGCAAATAAATATTCAGTGTGGTCACAAACTAAATTTTATATTTATTATGCAACTTACCAGGATAATGTTTCGGCATGTAGATGCAAATAAAATAATTAATTACCAAATTGATTATAACTAAACCCATATGCTCTTAAAATAATGATATTTATCAGGGGACCTGACTTAGCTGTGAGTTAGAAACTCAAATAATCTGTGCTCGCTGAAATGCAGAGAATTCTATCAGTTACTTTAAACATAAAGAGAAAGCAATGTCTTCTTCCTACTTGGTATATTAGACAGGTCCTCTTGTAGTTGTGAACATTCCCATAGAACGCTATGTCCACCTTATATTTTTGCCAGAGATTTGGAAGGTTGTCCCTTCCAATTGGCTCTTCAAATGAACCCTCATCAGCGTAATAAGAGCCAGATGAATAACCAAGGACACGATGAGCATCAAATACCAACCATGGGTGCTTCTGCCTATCTACTGAGGCAAGGCAGTGCTCAATAAATTTATACTGTTCTGAGCCTTCTCTCCAATCATGCTCAGGGTCTGCTATGCAGAAGCGAAAAATGCCATAGTCCATAGAATACCTGAAAATGAAATGTAAGCTAGACCTTTTTCATCCAAATTGATTGGAGCCAGTGTGTTTGTAAACAAATCAAAGAGGTAAAATCTCACCTGCTTACCTCAAAAGCTATGGGGGAAAATATAAAGTTAAAATGAGAAGATGAATGACCAGTAAGATAGAACAATGTATAAAATGAAGAACAGAGGGTGGGCAGCAAGATACGAAGACAACCTTTTAAATTCCAGCCTTGAACTTGTTCAAAGCTTCCAATCTCTTGGCCCACCAGAATCAGCAATTAAGAAGGGTGTTAATGCTTATTCATCTTACAGTCACTCCCAAAATTCATGAGAAAAAAAATAGGGATGACATCCGTGGATCCTATTCATGAGCTCCAAGCTCTGATAGATGACATCCGTGGATCCGAGCTCCAGCACGCTGTTAACCACCGGGACGTAGATAAAAAGAACAAGAGTTATATATTAATAACACATGGGCCTTCTTGTAGACGATGTTGGCGAAGCGGCGGCCAATACCTTTGATGGAGGTGAGGGCGAACATGATCTTCTGCTTCCCATCCACGTTCATGTTCAGCACACAAAGGATGTGCTGGAAATCCTCGTTCGCGATCAAAGACTGCGAACAAAAACTCCCCATAGAAAATGACCAAAAAGCAGCAAAAAAAAAAAAAAAAAATCATAGAAACGAAAGGAAAACGTGTGGACCAAATTCTAAAACAGAGGAAAATCAAAGAAATTTGAAGAATAGACTGACCATGGTGGATAGGGTTTCTTCCCTTCACCGGCGGGAGGCAAGAGAAGCGAAGACAGCAACGGAGTGAAAAATAAAAAATAAAAACGCTAGTGACTGGATCCAGCACCCAAGACGACGACGCCGAATCCAGCCTTCCATCTCTCTTCATCACGGTCGCCGCCTTCTCCTCCACCATGGCCCTGCTGCTCCTCCCAGCCACCGCCGCCGCACAAGAATATCCCCTTCTGGAATCAAACAAATGAGGACCGTGAAAGGATCCACCGATGGACCGATGGAACGAAAGCCTACCTGCTCGCAAAGAGGGCTACGCCGTCGGAGAGAGCCACGGCGAGAGTGGCATTGGATAGAGCGTGAGCCATTTCGCCGCCTCTCTCTCTCTTTCTCTCTCTCATCGAATGGGATGGTGGAAATGGCGGAACGAAACGGAGCAAGGGCGTTAGGGCAGAGGCGGAAGTCGGGCGTCTCTTTTGATTTTTTGTTTGCCTTTCCCTACGATTTTAGGAAAGATGCCTTTGCATGGTCTTTGCGCAATTATTATGTTATAGAAAAAAAAATCTTTTTTTCCTACGATTTTTAAGGCTTTTTATTTAAAAAGAGAATAAAATAATTTTTTCCTATGATTTTTATGCCTCCAAAAAAAATTCGTTGAGCCTTGGAAGCTGATCGAAACCGGATCCAAGACCCAGGAGGCTCCGAGGTTTTGCACATTTCTTATTGTATAAAAGAATAAGAATAATAATAGTATCAAATATGTTTTTTATCAAATTATAAAAAATAAAAATAATGATGATGATCGATAATATTTTTATTATAATTTTTAAAATAAATAAAAATTATATTTTTATTTTCAAAAGAATGACAACTATCCCAAACTATAATCTTAAATGGATGTTTCACATTTTAATCACATGGACAGTAAGAAAGCTTTACTGGATGGCAATAATAATAAGCATGCTTAGCCATTTTCATTTTGTCAGCCACTCAGATAATTGCGGGCAACATCACTGTAAGAAAAAAAATAATTACATATAGAATATGGCTCAACTGAACTCATCCAGATCGATTTTAATAGTAGCATGATCAAAATCGGATCCGAGACCCCACGAGGCTGGATGCCGGGGTTTTGCACCTTGGGCCTTGGAAACTGAGATTTGAGATGGAGTAATGGGGGATGGGAGGGGCACCCAAGGGCTAGAACGAAGGGGCGAAGGCTGGAATCGTTGAGGCGGCGATGTCACGATGGTGGGGTTCGGATTGAAGTTAGGGTTAGGATTAGTATTCAGAGGTGGATTGGGGTTAGGGTTTTCGGCAATGGCGGTGGAAGGAAGAGTGAAGGAAGGAGGGAAAGAGAGGAAGGATCTTAGGAGACCAATTGGGGGCTTTCGGGCATTGTAGCTTTGGCAAGGCCCTAGCCTAAGTCCTTTTTAATTTCACAGCTCCCTCATTTCGCCTCCCTTCATCCATGAGCTCCCAATACGCATGCATGCTCACACGGGCGTACGATCAATGCACGCGCCCAGTGCATCGAAGTCTGATGCACACAGACTTTTTGGAAAAGGTCTATCGCTTTTCCCTACGTGAAATCATAGAAAAAAGTTTGAATGAAAAAAAAAAAATTTTACAGCTCTAGAGGCTTTCCTATAATTTTCATTAAAATCATAGGGAAAGGTCGTTAGAACATTTCCTACGATTTTCATAAAAATCATAGGAAAAAGTTTAGAATGAAAAAAAAATTATTACAGGAAAGGCTCTAGACCTTTCCCTTTTCACTCTGATTTTAGCAAAATCGTAAGGAAAT
>UESW01001742.1:102072-212884 GCA_900491605.1 Calamus simplicifolius | reverse complement strand
GTCGTATTTTTTTTAAAAAATAAATTTTATAAAAAAATTAAAAATAAAACATTGCGACGCCACAAGTTGCATCAAAGCATATCCAAATGTATAGAAGTTGATGAATAGAAGGAAAGAAAAGCTTACTTATAACATGATGAGAATATTGCTAGATCGGATGGAAAAGAAAAGTTTAAAGAATTTATAACTCAAGTTTATTCACTATCAATTAGCTAACATTTGAGTTTTAAGATCATATGAATTTGGTCTACTAACTGATTAATTGACCTAACAAGTGGTTTGGTGGCATTATAGTAATATCTAAAATTTTAGATAAAATGGTTTAAGTTAACAAAAATAATTTTTTAGTGAAAACGTTGATAAGGAATAATGCTGGCTAACATGTCACTTTCAAATATGCCTATTGAAAAACATAATAAACTAAGTTTACTTAAGATGATGGAGCAGTTTTCACCTCAAAAACCTTATCAACCTATTAAGTTCCATCGCAGACGGACTTCTCGTATTTGCACAAGAGTGTGATGTCAGATTTATACTGTGCTAAAAGTACATCATTTTTTTTTTTGTGGTATTTTATGAATTGGCCCTTCAAGGCTTACGAGGATGCGCAATAATTTCACCTCTATGAATTATTGCTCTGCCTTGGGATTTTTAGAGCTTGGCAGTATGGAATACTTGATTTCTCTTGAATTTCTATTGCTCTTGATAGAAGGAAAGAACCCTAATGCTTAAAAAAGGGAGAAAAGTTAAATATTTAAGTTTATCATTGCCTTAAAAAAAATATTTCATGAAAGTTACTTTAATTTTTTCCCAAGGTCTGTTGAGTTGCCTTCAACTATATATCCATGCTGAGATGTACCACACCATGCTAATTAACATGGAACCAAGAAAATTCGTAGGATTGAGTGCTCGGCCAAATTTTCTCCGATCGAGTTAAGAGGTGTTGACGTAGCATGGCTCGAGCGTCGATCGACTTTGGAGTACCTAGCTAGGTAATAGATAGATAAGGAGACCTCCTAGATGTACTGATATCAGCCACAACCTAGCTAGGGTATTGGAGAACCACATGCATGCAAGACTCGTCTCTATAAGATCTTAGTGTAGAAAAGTGATATTTTAATAAAAAAGAAGTCCTGAATTACTACTGGCTAAATATCTTCAATCCCATCCCAACACAGATATGGAGAGAGATTTATATAATTTTCACAGTATATTTCATAAAGGATGAGCAAAGAAGAATTTTAATTTTGTTGTTTTACTCTAGATGATACAACTCGAGCGAGCACTAATTAGCTCACAGATATATATAGCCAAAGCCTAGCTAGCTAGCTAGCAGAATCACTGCTTGCCACACAACTTGTTAATGTGGACTTTTATTAATATATATACTACGTAGCTCTCTTGATCACATCTGATCAACTCCCATTAACCTTGCTGCAGGTGCTCCTTATCTCCCCGCTGCTCCCAGTTAGTGGACTAATGTTCCCCATATTTATCATCGACTGAACGAAGTTCTGGAAGAAGGTGCTCTGGCTGCTTGCAAAGCTGTTGACAATGGAGGCGGTGGAAGCTCCACTTGTTGAGAGGAGCTCTTGGTCTGACTGCAGAAGCCCGTTTTTGCTCTGAAGGTTGGTGAAGTAGTTGTTGTCGAAGGTGTTGGGGGTGGTCAGGTCGAGATTATTGAGAGTAGTCCCATCCCCACTCTGAGGGCAGTTCTGTTGCAGTGTTGCCAGGTAAGTGGTATTCAAGCTTGGGTCTGGATTGCCTGTGCCGCTGAAGTTATAGAGGCGGTTGCTGAAGACTCTGCATTGTGCTCGACCAAAGGTGTGGGCTCCTGCGATCGAACAATAATATATTTAACATTCACAGGAACTAGTTCCAGTTAGGATCTTGCATGTAGCTCTTTAATTTTCACAATAATAATGTATAGTTGTTGGTTGGTTGTTTTTTACCTGATAAGGCGACGAGATCGGTGTCGTCGAGGCCGACAGCAGAGAATTTGGACTGAAGGATGGTTAAGTTATCGGAGGGGCTGGGGAGGTTGTTGGTGGCGGCGGTTGCGTTGGCGGTGGTGCCGTCCCTTCGTCCAAGCAACACAGACCAAGTGGGACCTCCTGACTATATATAATTAATTAATTAATTGCAATGGTCAGTGTAGTAAGTTATAAGTACTGGTCGACGACTGTAAAATTCTTAAGTAGTTTTCCTATTTCATAATTAAGGTGATTTGAATTGGCTTCAAAGCAACTGAATTAATATTCAAATGGAAAAGAAAATTAGTAAAAATTAAGGGTTAATTTACCAAGTTAACTGAAACTTCGGCGGCAAGGGCAAGGATATCAGCGCACGAGACTACTCCTGGGCAAGCATTCTCTACAGCAGTCTTGATGTTGTCAACCACATCATAACCCCGAACGGAGTTGTTGTTCGGACCTGCTCCCTTCTCACTCACTATCGTAGAGGTGGTGTCCAACAAAATAGACCCATCGCAGCCCTGGGGCAAACAGATCGAGCTCATTAATTTAGCTTAAATTAATAGAAGTAAGCCAGTACAGGTAGCCTTTCGTTTTATTGTTAACTAGAACATATAACACATATATATAGTTTTCCAATTATATATATATATATATATATATATATATATATAGCATCTTAATTATCTTTAAAGAACTCTAGCTAGCTAGTATATACATTGTAAATTAACAAACAGCAAGTTGCCTGCATAATATTAATTGTGGCCACCGTATATATATCTGTATAGCCAACAGTGATGTGTAAAAAATGAAAAGAGTTGAAGATTACTTGAACAAAACAATCATGGAAGAAGAGTCGAGTCAGGCTTGCAGTGATCCGAACATCAGAGCTTTGGGCTTGCTGAACCACGTTAAGAACGATGTCTGACACATTGGGGCATGTGGTGTTGTAGAAGGAAGAGCTCAGTTGATCAGCTTGGGATCCCTGGAATAGCAAAGCCAAGCAGATGGCTGAAGCAACTAGAAGAGAAGGATTAGAAGAAGAAGAAGACATCTTTTCTCTCCGATGGATCGGATGGATGAGAGTATAACGTTTACGTCCCTCTTTCTTCCCGTTGTATGTAGAGTTTGTGCGGTCTAAAGCGGCTTCCAAGCGCACATATTTATAGTGTAGGGGAGCAGCCCTGGCCCGTGATAAGTGCTCTAAGGTTCGATGACTTCTCCAACTGGGGCCGGTTGGCGTAGTCAAAATCATGCACCAAGAGAGCACCAAACATCACGTACGTCGAGGAGTTTTTATCCTTTTATGACTCGTTCCTCCTCCCTTCGTCGTATATTTGCGAGAGTGAGAGAGGGCATGTGATTTGATCGATAGGGGTGGGGACGGGATGTCTGGCGTCCAGCTCACGCATTTCTACATTTTGGGGCAGACTACACGTGTGGTTGGCCATTCAAAAGTGGCAAGAGGAGAAATGCGATACATAGAGTCGTTTTTTAAATCGATGCTAAAAGGCATCGATTTTAAACGAAAGATATATGATTCAAATAATTTATAAAAATAATGTTAAAAAAAAAGCGTCATTTGAAATGATTTTTTCCTGCTTGGTCATCCCCTCAGGTTCGGCCCCGTCAGCTGAGTTGCTGACAGGAATCGAGCAAAAATCGCCACACGGTATGACGATTTCTGCCAAATGAAATTGCCACACCGTGTGGCGATTTCATTACTGAAATCGCCACACCATGTGGCAATTTCAACAGTTATCCCCCCCGACCGAGAGCCTGCGATCGGAGGGGATTGTTTTAAATGGTGGGTGTCCTTTTCTTCCTCCCATCCGCTCGCTTGAAGCCACGCCGACTCGCCGGAGAGATCCCCCCGCCACGGCTCGCCTACCACCGGAGATCTCTGCCGTGGCTCGCCTACCACTGGAAATCCATCTTTTTTGTAGACTTTACAAGGTACACAAAGTCCCTTGTATGTGATTTTCTCAACTAGATTCGATAATCCTAGACAACTAGATCGGTTAATTGATATGGCACTGAGAGTAATAGTGGGTTTAGAGAATCTAGCATATCCCATGCTCTATATAAACAAATTATTTTTGCTTCGTTGTATGGATGTGAACGTCCCACATTTGATGTAAAATTCGCCCTTATATATCATGCTATAACTGTACATTTTATAGCAAACCTTAAATGTATGTAAAACCTACTAAATTTTAGTATATGCATAGCATAAAATATTTGCGGAAGCTAAGCTTAAACATATGCATGGAGAAAAGCATAATATTTAAAAATAAGATCCGTTGTATTCAGATCTAAATAATAGCGGCTGATATGCCGTAGATGTGGTATAACATCACATCACTTTTAGGTCTTCTTTGTTGTTAATGTTGCTTTTATGTTTATTGATTGCTTGTAAATATTGCTTTTGTCAGATTATCAAGACATGGATCATAATATCTTAGATCCAGGGCCTCGTGATCCTACTGTTCTCACTTTGCAAGAGTTGCATAGATCAACGAACATATTTCAAGGCGAGGTATGTATTATTGATCGACGGTTCTTAATTAATTTACATTTGTTCATGTTGATGCGGATGTATCAAATTTTTTTATTTCAGGAGTTATCGGTTCTTAGATGCCGTCGGCATGACGCACATATCTGGAAAGAGACACCGGGAATGTCACACCCATGAGTGCAGTACTACCTAGATCGTGTCGGCATGTTTGGCATATATCGGATTGGCCAGATTCGACTGGATGTCGGCCTTATTTCTGCACTGGTAGAGAGATGGCGGCAAGAGACCCACACATTTTATCTACCTTTTGGTGAGGCGACCATTACACTACATGATGTAAGTATTCTGAGCGGCCTCCGGATTGATGGTTCCACTGTTACTGGGTTAGATCCGCGCCATACAATTCCGGAGTGGCAGGCTATATTTGGGAGGTTATTTGGTGTTGAACCTCCCGTCGAAGCATTTCCGAAAGGTCGTTTTCGTTTAGCATTCTTCGATCAATTCTATCATGACCTTCACTTGGACGAAGATGTGGATGATGCGGTTGTCAGCAGTTTGTGAGGGGACAACTTCTTCGAATCATTGGTGGAGTGATTCTTCCGGATACCTCTGGTAATTTAGTTAAGTTGATGTACGTGCCATTTCTTGAAGACTTGGAGGCATTTGCTGCTCCAAGTTGGGATCGGCTATATGGCTGGTTTATATAGAGCACTATGTCGTGCAACGAGCCCTACCCAATCTGACATCGAAGGATACCTCCCATTGCTACAGGTAAACACTTTATACTTATGTCTGAGATTGATGTAATTTTATTTATTAATTAAAATTTTGAATTATCCGAACATGCAGATTTGGGCATGGGAACGATTTCCTATTTTTCATCCCATGAGACTCGAGATTCCGGAGGCTAGACCTTCGGATGCCGATGATGATTGGCACTTAGGTGCACCATGGGGGTATAGATGGCACGTAAGATACAACATGAAAAATATTCCAACCCATACACTACGTGCGTATAGGGACCAGTTGGATCTATTGGATGATAGTGAACAACGGGTATATCATGTTGTATATGGAATTCAATTAGATCGATTCATTATGTTGCCTAATGAATAATTAAATTTTTTCTATGCAGTTCTTATGGTGTCCTTACTCGCCGACAGTTATCTCTATTTTACCTCCAAGCTGCTTGGTTAGTTCGATATTTGGACGGCACGTATCCCGCTAATATGTTTTGATGTAGTTGAATGGCATTTGCCGGATCGGGTGCTTCATCAATTTGGACGTCGCCAATGCATACCATGTCCATGCGATACGTCGCTACATCTTCATCAGATTGATCGACGGGGGAGGTCATATGCTGCATGGGATGCCGTGCACGGGACTTATGTTGCAACATGGAATGCACGCGCCAGCATGTGATTGTGGGAGAGCCTATAGTAGCAGGATTCCCATGCACACCCGATTATATGGCCTGGTTTAGGAGCATCACTCGAATATGTGTAGGCCGCTCTGAGTATAGTACAAGTGGTTATGAAGGGGAAGGCACTTCATATGAGTTTCTGGTACTGATTTTAAATTTTTTTTGGGTATCTTTTACTTTTAACTTCTTAAGCTATCATATGAAATTTTGTTGTCATATTGTATGCAGCATGAGAGGTTTCAACAGTTGACTATCGAGCTCGAGCGGGCATTAGCCACCCCAGTGGACGATGAGCGGCTACAGATTTTGAGAAGCGCGACGTCGATGGCGCATGGTACATTGTCCATCGTCCGGCATCAGCATGTTTGGAGCACAACTCCTTCAGCACACTATCCGGAGGTGCCAGAGTTCACACGAGCCGACGTTGATCGATGATGGAGACATTTCATTATACTCCATCGCCCTCTTGCATGCGATCCCCATTAGCACACGAGTATTCGCAGAGGAGAGATACCGAGGAGGGTACATCTGCCTATCAAGATCACAATGCATATCGCATTGATGACATTGCCGATGCGGACATCACCGAGATATGTGAGGATGCTGATGCTTCCCGGTCACATTTGGACGCTGCTATGCACGATGTTTTCAATGCTAGCATGATCCCCACGCAGGAGGGGGTATCTCAGGTGATTGATGAGGTTCCTATACCGTTGGTGACCTATAGGCGACGGACAAGACGTATTCGCTGACCTCCTCGACGAGGATGTGGAACCTAGGTTTTCTAGATTGTTGTACTCAAACCTTATGATGTAAAACTTCTTTTTTTTAATGTATCTGAAATATCTTATTTCTATGAGATTATGTTCTTCTAATGCATTAACTTTTTGTCATGATTGGCAATTACGGTTGAGTTTCGATTGACTTTCGGTTGAGTTTCGGTTGAGTTTCGGCTGAGTGTCGGCTGAGTTTCGGTTGAGTTTCGACTGAGTTTCGGTCGAGTTTCGGTTGAGTTTCGGCTTAGTTTCGGCTGAGTTTCGGTAGAGCTTCGGTCAAGTTTCGAGTCTCGGCTGAGTTTCGGTTGAGTTTTTGCTGAGTTTCGGTCAAGTTTCGAGTCTCGGCTGTCACCCCTTGGCTTAGCTTCGTCCACTATTAAGGTACAGCCCCCAAGTTCAGAACCATCGAGTTCCAAGGCCTTGGAAAAGGCATCTTGCTATCTGAAATCCATGTATGCCATCCAGCAACCCAAAGCTGTCGCTTAACACATGATGAAGAACCCCTTGAAAGCACCAGTTTCATAAACCTTAGGTATGGAAAGCCAAGTAACTCTCCACAGGACCCAAAATGTTCTTCAAAGGAGTTCCGGATCTGCAATAAGTTCAAAAATTACATAAAACACAAAAGAATCTAGATTAGATTGATTAAATTAAAACAATACCTGATCCTCTTCAAGGGTTTTGTCAAAACCCTTTACAAGTGCATGACTAAAAAGTTTTCAGCAAAAAGATTGAATGAAGGTTGAATCAATCTTCTTTGAAAGTTGATACCCCGCATGCAAATCATTGGGAGGGTTTTGCCACTCTTGTGGATGCCTGAGGAAATCGCCAAATGAAGTGGCGATTTCAGGACTGAAATCGCCACTTCATTTGGCGATTTCAGTCCAGGCCGTTGTAGAAGATGAAATCGCCACTTCATATGGCGATTTCAGGTCATTGCGTTGGAGAAGATGAAATCGCCACTTCATGTGGCGAAAGTGGCGATTTCAAGCCAGCCTTTTGGGTCCGGCTCAGTTATGAAATCGCCACTTGAAGTGGCGATTTCAACCCTGAAATCGCCACTCCAAGTGGCGATTTTCTCAGACTCACCCCCGAGCCTTTAGCATGGGGGACTTATAATTCGGGGGCTTAAAGAGTCCGAAATTGGCTCCCGAGCCAACCCCCCCCCCCCAATCCGGAAACTCATTTAAGTCCGAATTTTTTTTTGTTTTTGCCTGAGTGACAAATGGAAAATAGAAAGATATCATTTGCTGAAACTCAATTAAAGCTTGATCGAAACTCAATCAAAGATCTACCAAAACACAATCGAACTTCACCGAAACTCAATCGAAACTCACGTCATCAAATGCCAATCATGACATAAAGTAAATGCATCCATAAATTATGAAAGTCATAGGCCCAAGTACGTCATAAATGCATCAATATAAAGTCTTATTCCTAAGACAAGTACATCATAGGCACACAATGGCCAGTTAACTTAAAGAGTACATAAATTTAAGATCCCGAAGGTCCACCGGTTACATTAGGACAACAACGCCTGGAATGACCTGTTTGCTTGCAAATAGAACATCGACTTGTTTTTCTAGGCTGAACCTCATCCATCTCGTTATGGATCCGAGTAAACTTTGGCTTTCCTCTTTTCTTCGGCCTAAGACGATCCCGATCAGGTATGCACGTGATCGGTGTTTGCAACCAGTAGTCTTCATGTGATACCGGGTTGAACTCCCCACCCCAGGTAGCAATGTAGGAGCGAATACTATATACTTCATCAACAAAAGCCGCTGAGTCCATGCCAATCTCCTAGCACACTGCTAACACATGTGTACATGGATATTTATATATTGTCCACTTCCCACATGAACAAATATGGTAACTAAGAGAAACAGTCTGAACGTTGCCTCCACCCCTGAGAGCTTCACTGAACCTCCTTGTCACTACTTCATAAGTAGCTCTTTGCATGTTGTATCTAGTTACTCTGTGCTCATTAGCTTTGGCCTGTTCATGGAACTAAAGCCAGTGAACTACCACGTCTCCATATGACTCTTTATCTTCATATGACTCTTCATCTGAGTCATCATGTTCAGGCCAATAGTCATCATCTGCACTTTCGTCTGACTCCATTCCCCGACTATCAATATTACACTGATTGTTTACCACATCATCACTTTGTACAGCTGGCATAAATCCCTTGGGAAATCCACTAGAGGCCTAACATGTTCATGCTGCTGGGCAATAGGAGAACTGTCTCGAACATTCTCTATATGACCAACACTATATGGCTCTGGAACATCATCCTTTAAAACATAGAGTTCAATACACCGATATTCGGAACACTTCGAGGGAAATGTCAACATGTGCTCCACATCGTCGTCGTCCTCAATTGGAAGAAGCACATATTTTTGATGCAATGTTGGAGATCTCCACATCAATCTGATGATATGTCTATGTTCTGAAATTATTAGAACGGTATGTATCTGATCAACCAACTCAGCAAAGCATGTTCCCGTACTCAATTTCAAACATTTACGAGGAGGTTGATTATAATGTATCCCTTCTTGGTCACCATGTTCAATTGATCCATCATAATATAGTAAAACACGTACAGTTTCCATCTGAAAAAAAGGTGATCAAAATTTATCTCCGATCAGCTACAAACAACAAAAAATTTAAATATGCATAAATTTTAGTAGCATTTAGCACATATTGGTTCCCAAGATCCATATGGAACATTTAATCTCTTATGATGATATCATAGCTAAAATAAAACATCAATATTGCTTTCTTCTTTGTCAAAAAAAATATATTAATATCATTTATATGAGGAAATGTATAAACACACATCTCATGCATATAAAATCAGTTTAAGAATGGAATATGTATCTACCTTGACATAATCCCCCCGATCTCTCCGGCAAGCAACAGAACTTCAAGCGAGTCGGCGTGGCTTCAAGCAAGCGGATGGGAGGAAGAAAAGGGCACCCAGCCCTTTAAAACAATCCCTCCGATCGCAGGCTCTCGGTCGGGGGGGGATAACTGTTGAAATCGCCACATGGTGTGGCGATTTCATTTGGCAGAAATCGCCACACCGTGTGGCGATTTCTACTCGGTCCCTGTCAGCAACCCAGCTGATGGGGCCGAGCTTGAGGGGATGACCAAGCAGGGGAAAAACGCCATTAACACCATTTTCATAAAATGTTTGGATCCCATACCTTTCGTTTAAAACCGGTGCCTTTTGGCATCGGTTTGAAAAACGACTTTGATATATAGCTTCTTTTGAACCGCATTTCTAGGTTACAAAAATCACTAATATTATTTGATCAAACCCCCTGGAAGCTACTTAAACCTGTTTAACTGTACGTAAGACAACTTTAGCAGAGCTTGAGTCCGAAACTGGGAGCAGCATGGTGCCACATTTTATCAATCTCATCAATTTCATCAACCAACAACAGTTGTTTTTGTACTCGAATTGGTTCACTTGACTTACATTTTGCTACCAGGAAAAAAAAAAAAAGGGAAAAAACACAAGAACATCATGCAAGTAGTGGTGAAGAAGGAAGTTAATTAGTTTGCTGCTACCAAGTTGATCGAGCTCAAGCTGCTGAATGAGGTCAATATTTGCATTCTTCTAGAGACAGTGACAGATCATTCGGATCTTGACTTTGCAAGGAAATAATCGAACCTTTTTGGATTTTGTGAGCTTAACTTGGGGCGATCACATGCACAAACGTGTGCAGTTCTTTGATCATGCATGGCATTTGGAGTAGTCCTCTGATCGATCGAGGTCCACTTAATTGGCTGGCTCATATGACCGCTAGCATTTCAAAAGATCCCATCATCAACGGAGCTAGTCAAGGGCCAAGAGCACGTAAACTTCCACCCACGTAGATTTAATTTTCCATGAACGTGATAAAGTGAACCAACTGCAAGTCTAACATGCATGTTATTCTTTTTTACGGGGAGATCTCATGACATTACTAGTAAATAATTTGCCTCCCAGTTGGCCCAGCCAACTGTAACGTTTGAAGTTACGTTCTTGCAACATCAGAACAGCTGTTGTCATCTGTTAAGCCTAATCGGTAAATTTTCTTAATTTACAAGAAAAACTTGAGTTAATTAATGCTGCTTTGTTCTCTAGTACATCCGCATTGTGTAATGCTTTTTTTTTTAAATTTCCTTCCTTTAATCCCTCTCTGGTTGTATGTGATATTTTTTTATTCAAAGCATGCTAACTGCTCTATCGAGTTAGGATGAGGTCCTGCTTGAGATATAATTATGCGTCAATTGTTCGAAAAAAAAAAATTTAAGTAGGTGATGCAAAAATCTGAGATTCTATTTGGATTGATCATTGAGATAGATGTTGGACAATAGCTATCAAATATATATAATGATTGGCAAATAGCTAAGATCAATAGCCAATCCAAATAGATTCTACGTTAATAGGATTCGATCAAATAATTTTTTTCTTATTTTGTTTGAAAAAAAAAAAGATCGAACTGCTTTAATATGTGTGCTTGGTGGCATGCATGACCATCTGTCTTTATTTTTTATAATATAAACTAAAAATTATTTTGAAGTGGGGGCTAACTAACCAGCATTAGATTAGCCGGTTGGCATCTTTCTCCCACCGCTTAGAATAGGCATAGTATATTTTTAATATTAATATTGCTGCTGTAAATTCTTCAGAAGGATCGAAGATGGAGACTACAACTAAATTTTGAAACATCTTTAATTTAGTTTAATAATAAGATCTATTTATGAAAACATTGAAATTATTTATTATATTTATTTATTTAGTCAAGATTAATGCCTAACATTAATCATGCTAGTCTTAATAATACTTGTTGCCACGAAAATCCGTTCTCCGACTCGGATGTGCCTTTGGCTCCTGATTCGGACGCCGATCTCGTCGCCTCGGGGTGGAACCTGCAAGACAGTTCACGCGTAGAGGGTGCTGTGGGGGCTGCCCTCTGCGGAGGACCCTCCGACGCCCAAGTCAGTGAAGATTCACAGCAAGCAAATATGGGGAGAAGACTCTCAAAGAAGAGCTCCCCTAGATGGGTGTTCTTTCTCGAGAGCTCTGAGCTCAGATGGAGCTGTTCTCAGTGTGATGATGAGTGAAAATGAGTGAGTATTCCAGCGTGCATACCTGAGAGGTTGGAGGGCAACAGCATTTATAGGGGATCACATGATTCCTTAGGCGTGTCATGAGGGGAGGTCCGAAAGTCGTTATGATTCGAAGCGGATTCGAATCAAGTTTGTTATGAGGTTAGTAGGATCAGTATCTTGTCGGTTAGAGGATCGATGGCTGGAAGAGCTGGTTGACGCCTTAAGATTCAGTGATTACATAGGTTCTAGGTCACCCCTGTGGGTCCTAGGCCACTCCTGGATATGATTTCTCGTTTGGAACCTCATTCAGTTATAATGGATTCGAATTCTCCCGCGTCGGATTCCACAGAGGTATTTGAGTGCCTCGGTCTGGCTGAGGCAAAGGGGCAACTCGATTCCCCGAGGTACAAAGTGGCTCGGTCTGTAGAAGTACGGGGATGACTCGGGTTACCGAGGTATAGATGGCTTAGGTTGCCGAGGTATGATGATAGCTCGGGTCACCAAGGTATGTGGATAGCTTAGGTCGCCGAGTGTGGTTGGTTCGGGTTACTGAGGTATGAGGATAGCTCGGGTCACCGAGGTATGTCGATAGCTCGGGTCACCGAGGTAACCCGTCTTTGTTAAAACGATTTGGCTTCATCGCTTGGCGGTTGTGACAGCTGGCCGGCGGGACATTGAGATTGGACTTGACCCAATTGTCGATGTATGCGGTCATCAATGCAATGATAATTTTACCCCTCATCACATGCCCCCCACTCCCTAGTCCGAAGTATAAATTCGGATATAGGGAGTAGAGTTCCAGAATAATCTTATTTGGGGGATTCAAAAAGGTGGGCAATAATAATCTCGTAAATGATGGGCCGCTGTTTCGTCATCATTTTTTGCCATAGCTCAAGGAGGAAACGCCTCGTTTCCAGTAGACCGTGATAGCGGAAGTTCCATGTGGCGGGACTCCTTTATTTCTGGTGCCCATATCGAAAGTTTTGGCATCTCAGGCTTTCCTTCTGAAGCGTTTATTTAAAGGGGGCTAGGGCGGCGCTCCTTCTGCAACGCCTCTTCGTTCCTGTCATAGAGATTTTCCATTCTTTCTTTGAGCCCTTACTTGCTTGTTCGTATCCTACCCCTTATTCAGCCAATATGAAGGGTCCAGGCGATGTTGCCTCTGAGGTAACCCTTGACAACCTGGATAGGATCCGTCGCCATTACAACATTTCTCGGGATGTAGCCTTATGGGTGCCGAGGGTTGAGCATAGGGTTTTGACCAAGTTAAACCGTAGAGTCTTCTTCTATGAGGAGAGCTTGAGGGCAGGTCTCTGATTCCCTCTTCACCCATTGGTATAGGAGGTGATGAGGTTCTATAATATATATCCAACATGGTAACCCCAAATAGCTGGCACAATCTTATCGGGTTTATCTCGATGTGCAGTCATGTTGGGGTGATTGCGACCCTTCCTATATTCCGAGTCTGCTATAACCTAGTTTCCAGGAGGAGATCTGAGTGGCCCTACATTGGTCCCCAGAAGTCGTTCAAGATGATTTCTATAACCCGTCTTCGATAAAGGGGTGAAAGTCCCGATTTTTCATTGCTGAAGGAAACATCAGGTCAGATTTTCCAAGGCGATGGGCAAGTTATGTGAAGGATCCGGAGGCATGCCCGAAGTTGAGCGAGCAGGAGAAGAGAGATATGGTAACCCTTTGCAGTGGTCAGGAGGTATCGGCCAGCACTCTGTTATCAGAGGATGCCCTTTTTGCTGCCGAGCTTAGCTCTATTGACCCTCAAGGTGAGTCTTTGCTCTGATGGTCAGTGTGTTTATGTAATTCCGTTACTGTTTAACTGAACATCTGCTATGTTTTCAGCCGAGAGGTCTGCATTTGTGGGCCAAATAAGGAAGGAGTTGGGCAAGCGCCACAGGGGTTCCAGCTCTGGGGACAAGCATAGGTCCGAGAAGAGGATCCGTCCTTTCGGGTCTCGCTCAAGGGAGCCGAGGAAAGATAGCATCGGCCGCCACTCTTCTACCCCTAAGAGGGGGGAAGCGGGAGCGTCGATCGTGGTTGGTGAGCTCCCCTGCCGGAGGGGGACACAGTAGTGGGGATGGAGAGTGCCGTTGGGAAAAACTTGGAGAGAGCCATAGAAGTTTTCCCCCCTCAAGTAGTGGTCGTGTCAGATGATGCCGAGGAGATGTCGCCAGTCCATCCGGCAGTCCTCCTATCAGAGGCTAATCAGCCTCAGTTATCAGTGGTGGAGAGCCCTCTAACAGTGCGCGTGGAAGAGGCCCCTGCTTTGGTGGAGGGGTCAGGAGAGGCAGTCGTGGCTGCTGAAACCCAAGTGGAGACGCCTGTTAGAGAGTCGGTGGAGGCTGAGGGACCTCTCATCGAGGGTCTCTCTCTTATGGTACCAGGGGATGCCGCAATAGAGACCGAAGTTCGGGTGGAGTCTGCAGGAGATGAAGCAACATTTGGAAAGGGGGAGGAAGAAGAAGAAGAATCATTGAATGAAGGGGATGCTCGGACAGAGGTTCCTTCAACCGGGGCCGAAGCATCCGAGGCCCTGCAGGCTAAAGTTCTAATGGAGGAAGCTGAGCGGATGGCGGTTCCTTAGGCCAAAGTTCCTCAGGCCGGCTCTTCGGCTATGAGTTCTCTTGTCCACAGCCCAGAGGTGGATGACATGCTCACCGCCTTGATGCGGTCTGTACCATGCACGGGAGGGAGTTCCTCAACGATGAACCTGCAGTCGAGGATATCATTGATGCAGCTTTTGGTTGGCTCGGGGCATCGAAGGATGTTTACCTTCTCCTCAAAATTAATAACGCCATTCTTATGAAGATCGCTACAAACTACGCCTTCTGAGTAAGTCATTGTACCGAGGTTGTAATTCTTAGTTGGTCGGTTTGGCCGTAGTTTCTTACTTGTGCTTTTTCTACAGAATGCCTTGATTATGAGGGCGCTGAATTGGCACTTAAATTTGGCCACGGGGGCTTGTGCTCAGGCCAGGAGGGAGGCGGCCGACCTTCGGATAAGGGTGGACTCGACCAGTTAGCTCTCTAGGGCCCTAGCGTCCGTTCAGGTGGACCTCGAGAAGATGAGTGAGTCCTACCGAGCCACCGCCGAGAGGGCCTCTTGGTTCGAGTCTCAAGTCAAAGAGCTTCAAGGTTTTCGTGAACAGTCGGATAAGGCTTGTCTGGAGTTAGCACAGATCAAGTCTAAGCATGCCGATGAAGTTAAAGCCATGCAGCTGTATTTTGACAAAAGGTGGGACCAGCTGAAGAATAGTCATGCTGAGGAGAAGAATAATTGGAGCAGGAGGCTCGAGGAGGAGGAGTGCAGGTGCCGACGGTAGCAGGATCAGCTTGCCAGTTTGAATAAGAAACCTGCCAATAGGGAAGATCGGATGAAATGATAACATGACCAGATTGCCAGGCTCACCGCTGATCTCGATCAATCTCGGCGGGAAATCGAGGATAGACAATCCTGAATCGAGGACCTCAAGGAGGGTCTTCATCAGAGCAAGGTGGCCAAATCGAAGGCCCTCGAGAGGGTTCATGAGCTGAATGAGAAAATAGCTCGATGGAAGGAAGAGGTATAGTCGTCTCCTCGTTTACTTGTTTCTGGTGCTTTTTCTTTTGTTTATGGCTTCAAACGACCTGATGCTCACAGATAGGCAAGATCGAGCTCGAGACGTAGGAGCAAGTTGAGGCCTTGAATGCGGAATGGCCTCAAGTCGCCAAATGAGCTTCGAGCTTGGAAATCAATTGGCCAAAGCTAATAATCGAATTACCTCGACTGTGGAGGAGTACAAAGGTTCTATTCAATTTTCCAAGGAGCGTAAAGAGGCTTGTACTGATGCATTCAGGTTCGGCAAAGAGGAAACTCGGATGAGGATCTCTCGAGTGTATCCCGAGTTGGATTTATCTTTTTTGGAGGCCGAGCTATTTGATACTCGTACCCTGGGGGCCGAAGAAGCGGAATATGGGGACATCTCAGATGTTGACCTCGACGCCATCCTGGGTCCTAATGAGGCCATGGCTCCTGAAGAATGCCCTCAGCCTGCTGCCGAGGAACCCTAGATTTCTCTTCCAACAGCATTTGAAGTGGGTGAAGTGAGTCAAGTCCTTCCGGATGTTACCGAGGAGGTTCCTGGGACTTGCCCAAACCCTGATTCTTAAGGGCTGCGTATGTATTGTTGCTTTTTCAACTTGTAATTCGACCAAAATTCAATGAATGAATCTTTGTCTTATTGCTTTGGTCATTGTTTTTTTGAACGACCTTTTTGCTAGGAGTTCCTCTGATCGTAAATGAAACGCGCTTTCAGGTTGGATTGCCTTTAAGGGTTCCGAATTGAAGATTCTGCCAGACCGACTGGTTTTGCTAATGCATCAAATCATTCGGTTTTGCTATAGAACGTAACTTCGACTTGGCCTCGGTTGGGGCCAAGGTTAGGTGCTCGCAAGCCAACTTGGTTTGCTGAGGCATGAAATGGTTCGGCATAAAATGATCGAGGACGGTGCAAATACCTCGGCCGAGGCCGAGGTTAGATAGCTTGGTTTGTCCAAAGTAGAAAGTTGGTATGTTTTTTGCCGAAGCATTTAAAACGGCTTTGCCGAAGGACGCTTTGTTTCCGCTTAAGGCATTTATCCCGTTGGCCTTTTCCAACGCGGGTCTCTTTAACGTATACGATAAGCACTCGATCGCCATTGGGCGACGTCATTTTCGAAAGGAGATTTCCCAGGCCTACCCATATCTCAAGGACCTGTGGTCGGTTTCCTGCATTTAAGGCTCTTGATTCGAGATCAGAAGAAAATATTCATCTTCCATCATGACCTGGGAGGCATCCGGCATGCTTTAGAAAGTGCACTTTTCTTTTGATCTACCACGTGGCAGCGTGGCCAGGGCATTTCAAATTCCGAGGCTCCCTTCTTTAATGACTGCCTCCGGTTTGCCTGCCTATAAAATGGGGAGAGTGGGCCATGTTAGGCTATCTCCCAAGACCTTCTCTTTCTGTGAGTTGTAAGGGCTTTCATGGCGCATGTTTCATCGAAGCGGAGAGATCGAGCTTTCCTTTTGAAAGCTGATTCGTCCTAGATAGCTGGGGTGATGAAGAAACTACTGAAGAGCATGCAGTCCTCAAGGAAGGAATTCTCGAAGGTCATATGGAGAACGCACGGGATGCCCACAGAGGTCATATGGGGAGCGCACGTATGCGCTTCCTGTCTGGCCTTTGTCACTTGCCATGGGGACCATAGGAAACGCAAAGCATACGTACTCCCCATGGAAGACATGGAGCTCACCTCCTTCCTCAATTTGGATCCCTCAGTTCATCCGCATGATGAATCTTTTTCCATGTGAAGAGGGAGGAGAGTGGTGTTGGTCTGCTGGTCCCCTGTCTATGTGGTTGGGTAGTGACTAGCAACCCAGCATCCCACTTGGGGGAGGAGGCATCCTCGGCATCGGCATCCACAGGTCTTTGACCTGGTTCGGATCCCTCAACGCATCCATCTTGGGGATCCGTGGATGGCCTACTTTGCTCTTTGGCATTAACCAGTGGTCCAATGGAGCCGATTGGTTTTTCTGATTTCTGGGGTCGGATGTAGAAACATCATTATCGACCGAAGCTGCTCAGCTGAGCTTTTATTTTACTTGTCTTTATTTCCTGTGCTATGATGCACTTGTAACACCTCTTAGCAGGTTGTAACCTTTCATTAATAAAGAAAGTTTTCAGCCTTTCTTAAAATATTTGTTTCTTCTCTTGATTTGGCTGTGTTGAAAGCCGTTCTACTTGTGTTGTGCTTGTCAGATTGTAGCGTAGTTTATAAGTTCAGCGGCATCTTTGCTATTTTATTTTTGTTAAGCATAATATTCAGTCCTCTGCGGAGGAAGTGTTCACCTCTGTTTATGCCAGAGGGAGGCCTGGGCGACCCTATGAACTAATGATGTTTATATGATCCTACTTGAGGGGATGAAATAATTTGCATAGTCTTACCGGTAAATGGAGGAAGGTTATTTACCACTGCCGAAGCATGATAGGACGCCTTAGTCACGCTAGAGTGTTTGAGAAATCACTCGACTAGTCCGAAACTTTAGACGATGTTCGAAATACATCACTCGGTTTGGCCGAGGCTTCAGAGATTATCCAGAAATATATCACTCGGTTTGGCCGAGGCTTTGGAGATTATCCAGAAATATATCACTCGGCTTGGCCGAGGCTTCGGAGATTATCCAAAAATATATCACTTGGCTTGGCCGAGGCTTCAATATTATATTTTACTTGGCACTGCCAAGGTACAGAGACTGTCACTCGGCTTGGCCAAGGCTTCAAGATTATATTTTACTTGGCACTGCTAAGGTACGGAGACCATCACTTGGCTTGACCAAGGCTTCAAGATTATATTTTACTTGGTGCGGCCAAGGTACGGAGATCGCTCGGCCCGACCGAGGATTAAAAAGATTATATTTTACTTGGCACTACCAAGGTACGGAGACCGTCACTCGGCTTGGCCGAGGCTTCAAGATTATATTTTACTTAGCGCAGCCAAGGTACGAAGATCGCTTGGTTCGGCCAAGGATTTAAAAGATTATATTTTACTTGGTGCTGCCAAGGTATGGAGATTGTCATTTAGCTTGACTGAGGCTTCAAGATTATATTTTACTTGGCGTGACCAAGGTACGAAGATCGCTCGGTCCGATCGAGGATTAAAAAGATTATATTTTACTTGGCGCTGCCAAGGTACGGAGACCGTCACTCGGCTTGGCCGAGGCTTCAAGATTATATTTTACTTGGCACTGCCAAGGTACGAAGACCGTCACTCGGCTTGGCAAGGCTTCAAGATTATATTTTAGTTGGCACGACTAACGTACGGAGATCGCTTGGCTTGGCCGAGGATTAACAAGATTATATTTTACTTGGCGCTGCCAAGGTACGAAGATCGCTCGCCCGATCGAGGATTAAAAAGATTATATTTTACTTGGTGTGGTCAAGGTACGGAGATCGCTCAGCTCGAATGAGGATTTAAAAGATTATATTTTACTTGGCACTGCCAAGGTACGGAGACCATCACTTGGCTTGGCCGAGGCTTCAAGATTATATATTTTACTTGGCACGGCCAAGGTACGGAGATCGCTTGGCCCAACCGAGGATTAAAAAGATTATATTTTACTTAGCGCTGCCAAGGTACGGAGACTGTCACTCAGCTTGGCCGAGGCTTTATATTATATTTTACTTGGCACGGCCAAGATAGGGAGATCGCTCGGCCCGATCGAGAATTTAAAATATTATATTTTACTTGGCGCTGCTAAGGTATAGAGACCGTCACTCGGCTTGGCCGAGGCTTCAAGATTATATTTTACTTGACGCTGCTAAGGTACGGAGACCGTCACTTGGCTTGACCAAGGTTTCAAAATTATATTTTACTTGGTACGGCCAAGGTACGGAGATCGCTCGATCCAGCCGAGGATTTAATATATAGCAAGAGCTGCTTCTTAGTGCAGCTATCAAGGAGAGTTATAAAAATTTTGGGAGTCTTTGAGAGTTAAATTTAATTCAATGAACAGAATGAGTTTAGTAGGAGCGTACTTTTACTGATAGTATGCGCGAAGATCATCTGAGTTCCATGTTCGAGGAATAGATTTTTTATCCAGATCTTGGAGTTTGTAGGTGCTGGGTCTGATTACGTCCGTCACTTGGTAGGGACCTTCCCAATTTGGGGACAATTTTTCTTGCTCCAGTGGCTTCGAGACGGATGCCTTTTGAAGCACCAGATCGCCGAGGAGGAAAAACTTTCCTCGGACTCTGGTGGAGTGATAGCAAGCTATTCTTTGCTGGTAGGCGGCCATCCGAATTCGGGCTTTCTCCCTGACTTCTTCTATTAAATCAAGATTAGTTCGGAGCTGCTCATCATTAATTCCTCTGAATAACTTTCCACGTGAGGGGAGGAGAGTCCGACCTCCATAGGAATGATAGCTTCTGTGCCAAAAGCCATCTTGAATGAGGTTTGCCCTGTGGGTACCCTTTCAGTAGTTCGGTATGCCCACAACACATGGTGGAGCTCCTCGGCCCATCTGTCTCGTGCCCGGTTGAGTCGAGCTTTAATTCCCTGCAGGAGAGTTTGGTTGGTAACCTTGGCTTCTCCATTAGCTTGAGGATGTTCGACCGATGTCATGCGATGGAGAATGCCATGATCCTTGCAGAACTCTCGGAACTTAGGATTATTGAACTGTTTCATGTTGTCGGTGATGATAGTGTAGGGAAGACCAAAGCGACAGATGATGGACCTTCACACGAAGTCTTTAGCATGAGCTTCAGTTATTTGGACAATTGCTTCGGGTTCAACCCACTTAGTGAAGTAATCAATTGCAACAAACAGGAATTCCTTTGCCCCGTTGCGAGGGGGAAAGGGCCTAGAATATCTATTCCCCACTTGGTGAAGGGCCAGGGAGATGATATGGAAGTCAGGTGCACCGAGGGGATCCTCTAGACATTTGAGTGCCTCTGGCATGAATCACAGGCTCGCACGAGGTCATCGGCATCTTTCTGCATTGTCGGCCAATAATACCCTTGTCGCAACACTTTGTGGCATAGGGTCTGATCATCGAGATGATTGCCATAGATGCCTTCATGGACCTCCCGAAGAGCATAATCGGCCTCCGTTGGTCGAAGGTATTTGAGCAGCAGCATTGAGAAGGACCGCTTATATAGTCGGTCATCAATCAGAAAATAATGAGATGATTGCATTTTCAACTTCCTTGCTTCTTTTCTATCAGTGGGCAACAACCCTTCTTTGAGGTACTTGTGCAGGGGGTCCATCCAGGATGGTTTGATGTCGACCTGCATCATCTGATCAGCATCGGCGATGCTGGGCTTCTCCAGGACCTTCAAGTGGAATTTTCGCTCGAGATCCATTGACTTCGTAGTCGCCAGGCGGGACAGAAGGTCGACGCGTGCATTTTTAGTCCTTGGGATCTAGTCAATTTTAAATTCATCAAAATAGGAGGATAGGTTGCGCACCTTTTGGAGATACGAATCATATTCGGCTCTCAAGCCTCAAATTCTCCCTGCACCTGGCTAGCCACCAACTGAGAGTTGGTGTAGGCGATTAGCTTATTGACCTTAAGCTCGTGGGCGATTCGGAGTCCGGCAAGCAGGCCTTCATACTCTGCATCATTGTTTGAAGCCGGGAAGGAGAAGCGGATGCCATATTCGAAAGTTGCCCTCTAGACTGGTAAGGACCAGGCCGGCGCCAGAATCACCCATGCTGGAGGATCCATCGGCGTGAAGCAACCATGGGGCGCTGGGCTTCGATTGTCTGGGGGTATCCGAAGCAGAGCCATCTTCGGGAATGGTGCATTCGAGGAGGAAATCCATCAGGACCTGGGCTTTAATGGCTGGACGAGGCTATACTGAATGTCGTGCTCACTCAACTCGACAGCCCATTTGATCATTCTTTCCGATGCTTCTGGACGATGGATAATTGCCTTGAGGGGTTGGTCAGTCTGGATAGTGACAGTGTGTGCTTGGAAGTATGGCCGCAGCTTTTGAACCGATGTCACTAGGGCTAGGATCATGTTCTCGGCTTGAGTGTACCTCATTTCTATTAGGAATTGTATCCTAAAGCCAATCATTTGATGATTGTGCTAATGTAAATTATATATAAATTGATATATTAATAAAAGTTATTTGGCAGTTTATTCATTACAAGAACATCTTCTTAAAACTCCTAATAATAATGAAGCCCTCAGGATCTTCCTTCATAATAAAGGAGGATTTATCTTTGAAGGTCCTCAAAAGAGTTCACGACCAAATGATATACTATGACAGGGCCATAGTACTATCAATTATAGGACGTTGTATATCATATTTGTGGTTGTCCTCTTAACCAGGGAGTGTAGAGACACTGGTATGATATACAGGTGAAAGTGTAGGAGTACATTTCATCGAACGCGACTCATTTTCGGATACTCTGCTGTCAAGAGTTAATCTAAGAAGATATAGTATAAGTATCCTTCAGACCTAAAGATCAAAACCAGTGACTTGCAAGCAACTTATTGTACTTAGGTGCTGGACCATCTGGATTTCTAATCCAGCTACGAAAGGTTACTGGGTGCAGTCAAGTACTTGTGGTAGTCAGTTGTGGATCAAGATGGAATTTGATCTATCCCGTTAAAAGGAGAAATACTTGTGTTTCAATTTAGCAAGAGCTTGGCCAAGGCACTTCATGTGAAGGTCACATGATCACTAAAGTTGAAATCACTTTATGGATTTGCTGTTTAGAGTTGATAGGCTCTTAAGCCAACCTTAGCATTTATGATCAAAAGGATGAATTATACGGTAACTATTTCTTAGGGTTCTTGGAGTTTGCTCGGCAACTCTTCGACCTATCCGGATGTCGGGTTCCATTGCTAGATGGGCACATCGATTAGTATAGAAAGTTATTTCTATGCTACCGGCTTAGGTTCGAACCTAGAGAGTCTCACGCATAGAAGTTTTCTAAGATGATCTATTTGTTGATCAACGATTGAGAATCGTATATGATTTAATTAATCAATTTGATTGATTGAATTATCTCAATTGGGTTAAGTACAATTGAATAAGATTCAATTTGGTTTAAGTCCATTAGAAGGACTAATCAATTTCAAATATTGATTTGAAATTAGACTTGATTTGGATTTAAATAGATTCAGGACTAGCCAAATTTGATTTGGGCTAGGACCATGATCTATGTAGGTTCAATCCAATAAATTCAAATCAGCTTAAACCAAAACCCAAACCCAAACCCTATGTGTGAAAAGAGTTTTCTCGCATAAGGATCTCACATGATGAGATGGCTAAAATCTCATCTCATGAGAGATTAAATTCTCATGTAGAATTTAATGTATAACATTAATCTTCTCTAAATGGTTCTGTTGGATTCTAAGTGTTAGAATTCATGTACCTCTTTGAATTAACCAACGATGGAATTCTAAGTGTTAGAATTCATATCTCTTTGGTTTTCACCGAACGTCAGAATTAACAAAACGATGCATCTCTTTGGTTTTCACCGAACGTCGGAATTAACCAAACATTGCGTCTCTTTGGTTCGGTGTCTCTTTGGTTTTTACCGAACAACAGAATTCTAAGTGTTAGAATTCAATGGGCTAAAGGCTACATTGAGCCTATAAATTAGAGGACATTCTTCACCAGATCATAGAACACAACACACGATATATCATGGATTGAAATTCTAAAGAGTTAGAACACAAAATCCTGGTATGATTCTGGTGTTAGCAAAAGTTTGATGGATCTTGGAGGAAGATTCAAGTGGAAGGATTCAAGATTAGTAAAGTTGTTTTTCCGTGAGCTAGCACTCCCGGGAATCCGATCATTCGGGGCTTCGCGTGGATGATACTAGAGGCCAGACGATTGAACGGCTGCAGAGCATAAAGGATTTACTTACTGTTCTTAAGGTAAGTGATTTGATCCCTAGATCTTAAGGCATGCTTCAAGACGAGTAGTATGACTTCTCATCTTGATCTTGATTTTTTATTTATATGCATAATTTAGATCAAACGATCCTATAGTATAAGGCAAAGATATGATCTTGATGCATGTTAGATAGATTAATATGTAATCTTTAAGTTTCTGCATTGATAATTGTTATCTACAAATGGTATCAGAGCCCTGGTTTTGTCTTGATCTAATTTATAGCATATAAATTAGTGTTCTTATTAATTGTGTAATTATGGCTAAAATGGTTCACCTGGCTATTAAATCATAGATGGATTAAAAATCCATATTACCCCATTTAACGAGGTATTCTATGACGTATTATGGTACTGTTATGGTTCTCTCTTTTTGATGGTTAGTTAAAGGATAATTCAAATTGATCTTTGGCATCAAAACACAGATTACACACACTCTAAAGAGATGTTTTATATTTGATACATATTGATGTTGTATAAAAGCATGATATTTGCATGTTTAGTATAAAAACATAGATATGAGATATGATAGCTTGTTGTCTATGTTATGAAACATATAAATATTTATGAGAGTCTTATTTGAATGTCAAATATTTATTCATAATCTTTTTAGATATGATCTAAATAAAGAAATTATCAGTAGATAAATAATGCAACTGATGCATGATTCGAAATATATGACATAAAATATATTTAACCTTATGGGTTAGCTAAATCAGGTCCATAAAGGGTTAGACCCTAAGGTTTAAATCAAATGGACTATAAGAATATTTGATCAAATCTAAATTGATTAGATTAGGTTAAGGATGCTCTAAATCAAACAATAGTTGTAGTTGATCATGTCCTTGTCTTTGATTAAACCAAATGGAGGTAGATTAGGCTCCGTGGTTGAGTATGAATCTCTTAGATAGTCAAATCAAAATTGGTTAACCATATGATGTCAAGGTGAGTTGGCAAGTTGCTCTAGGATCAACGATCGAATATTTTTTAATTGGGAGCTACTTGTATTGATGCGTCTTTAACGAGTTAATGGCATATCCCTCCATCGATCTCACTTACTTGGTCAATATGGTGAACCATTTATGATTCAGATTATTTATCTGATTCGGGTTGACCCATGCCTGTAAGAAAATCAGTCTGACTGATTTAGATGCCACTTAACCTGACTTAATCTTGTCTCATTCTACTGACTTCATAGATTCAGTGGGAGAGCTTGATTAGTTAATTTATCTTAAGATTATTAAATTCTCTAAAATTATTAGGTCCTTAAAATGAAATAGTTATATGATAACTAGATCATAGCCTCCCATTAAGGTGGGTGATAATGAGTCCGATGTCTTGATAATCATTGGAGGCACTCCATGCCTGGTGCTTGTCAACCATTAGAATAATCATTCATTATATGATAAGTCAGCGTAACTATTAAATAGTCAAAGATAAGCTGTCTCTCTATGGACAGAGCATGGAAAAAAAATACGGGAAGCCTCTGTTTTCTAGCCGTTTGTAGTCTTTTGTAAGTGTTAAAGCCCAAAAACATCACTTTCCATCAACAAGCTTTCATGGTTATGTTAGTCAAAAAGAAGGGCTTCGACACGATGGACCATAGAGATGAAACCTCTCCATGCCTTCACCCAGACAAGGTTTTATGTGGTTTGGCTCATTAAGGTTCGAGTGTGACCTGGTTGATATGTTCATGAGCTGGCTCTTTATAATTCTCCTTGCTTTCTTGACCTTTCAGAACTTGTTGTTCCATGAGTGTAGCAAAAAATATATATTAATACTTAGATACAAAAATAAATAAGATATTTAAAACTGTACAAATTATAACGAATTAAGCTGATGAGTCATACAATAAAATTATAAAAGAAAATAATAGAAAATCGAATAAGAGCTGAAACTTTGCTGTCAAATAATCAATTTAAATTTATGCCTCAAAGATCAACCATGGAGGCCATTTATTTATTAAGAAAATTGATGGAGAGCTATAGGGAAAAGAAAAAAAAGACCTTCATATGGTCTTTATTGATTTAAAGAAAGCATATGATAGAATACATAGAAAAATAATATGATGGGCTTTAGAGAAAAAAGAAGTTACTAAAAGGTACATAAAATTAATAAAAAATATGTATGATAGAGCAATAACTATTGTTAAAATAATAATAGGAGAAACTAGTGAGTTTTCAATTACTGTAGGTTTACATCAAGGATTTGCCTTAAGTTTGTATCTTTTGTATTAGTTACAAATGAATTAACCAAACATATTCAATATGGTATCCCATGGTGTATGTTATTTGCAAATGATATAGTGTTAATTAATGAAACTAAATCTGAAGTAAATGCTAAGCTAAAAATTTGAAGAGAAGCTTTAGAATCTAAAGATTTCAAGATTAGTAGAACTAAAACTGAATACATAAAATGTAATTTTAGTGGAAGTAGAAATAAAAATGAAGAAACAGTAAAGATTCCAAGCCAAGAGATATCAACGAGTAGAAAATTTAGGTATTTGGGATCAATTATCTAGCAAGAAGGTAAAATAAGTGAAGATGTACGTGAATCATAGAGTCAAAGCAGGATAGAGTAAGTGGAGGAGTGTTTCGGAAATATTGTATGATCGACGCATCCTATTAAAATTAAAAGAACAGTTTTATAAAACCGTTATTAGGTTAGGTACGCTATATGGAACAGAGTGTTGGATAATATTGAAACAACATGTGAATAAATTAAGTTGACAGAAATGCGTATGTTAAGATGGATATGTGGTAAAACTTTAAAAGATAGAAATAGAAATAAACATATAAGAGAAATGATGGAAGTAGTCCCAACTGAAGATAAAATGAGAGAAAATCAATTATGGTGGTTTGGACATATATAATATAGATCTTTAGATGCTTCAGTTAGAAAGAACAATATTCCATGGTAAGGATAGAGATAGAGGTAAACCTAAACTAACATGAATAAAATAATTAAAAAAGATATAACTGTTTATAATTTGGATATCGACTTGGTCCTAATAGAGCAGAGTGAAGGAAGCATATTTATGTAGCCGACCCTATGTAGTTGGAAAAAGGCTTAGATGAGTTGAGTTGAGTAGTCAAATTTTTGTTAAAAAAGCATCATAGATCCGGATCTGGAACAATCTCATTATCTTAGTTTATAAATGGATGCCAGTGACTTTGCTGACATCGTAATGCTCATTAACTGTTTAATTATGTTTAGTACAAGGTGACCATTTCATCATGATATATTAGAATATTGTGAAATTTGGACTTCATGTCATTTGAGAGACTAGTACGTTTGGCAAAATAAAGTCTAATACATCCAACTTTTGTGTCAATGCAATGAGGAAGATGTCATTAAAAAGACAAACAGAGACGAATCCTTTGAGATTATGCAGAGATTTGCAATATGGAACAGCTAAACTACCACATTCAGGAAAGCTTCTAGTATTATCAGGTAATGTAATGGACCTCAATGAGTAGCCAGTGTGGCAGAAGAAATATTTCTTGCATTTATTTGAGGAGATAAAATTACATTTTAATCTGTAATTGTAAGTCTAAGACTGCAGATATGCTGAAATAGGCGACCATATATTGCAACATGCTTCTCAAAAGAATATCTGTAGGAAGTGGTCTTTTGATTAGGCCAAATTCATTTGTGCCGGTAAATTATGTCAAACTTCTTGAAACAACGATATATAGGAGTGGAAGAATGATAGTCTTTAATTTAACATCCTTTCGTACCATCACTAGGATCCATATTTAATCAGTAATTGGTTTGCTTGGCATATCATATAAATCATGTACGGCGATTACTGGATCCAAAATTTGTCAGTGCTGCACATTGGCCAAACTCCTAGTATTCAAATTCATCACTATGTGCAACATGTTGAATGTTTTTTTCTGCTCGCAATTCAAACCTTCTGGAGAAGCAAACAACATGACAAAGATTCGAGCAGCCAGGAAGGTCCAGACCACTAATACATTGTGTTCTGAAAATATTCGAGTGAAAGAGAATTTGCTACATATTCTCAGTTATAATGCGTACAAGCATAAACTATGCCAAGCTACTAACATCTACATTGAAAATTTGCATAGCTTTTACCAAAGAATTATGCCATAATTCTCATCACAACAGCCTTCTCAACTGTGGGATTTCAGTGCTTGCCATGCTTGCAAATCACAATTTCACTGTGGCCATGGCTGAGCCAAATAGTGGTTGCTTGTTTTATTTCTTTTTAATGAAACAAAATTGATGCACAAGGTGGTCCAAGTGACGAAACGTATCCATTTCATTTCACATTTAAGATGCAAAATTATTTAGTCAATTTATCGTGTGACACTTTCTATATATCGAGATATGTTTGTCACACGAGACTAGTTTACTAAAATTTGTGACGTAAAGTATTTCGGCGGAATTAAGTAGTGAAAATGATGGGTTTATGTCTCAAGAGAGAGAGCCACACTCTCAAGTCTTAACTGCCAGCAATCTCTTTTGCCCAAAGCTTTCACAAAGTCGTCAACTAACATTCAAAAAGGCGCGTGGTGGAAGTGCTTGCATCCATTTTCCTTGCCAGATTCTGCATTTGACCTCCGGAAGGCTATGCGATGCCCGAGTTTAGCGGAGCCGTTGGATTTTTTTTTTTTTGGGTGCCCACGGGACTCGAGAGTTGTCAACGAGATTAGCTCAACCTAAATTTACGCCTCCTAGCTTTTGTTTTCGCTAGCCTTTTCTAGTTAGTTAGGCCCCTAGTGTACTGTTTTTCGGTGCTGATTGACCTTAGATTATGGGATAATTTCCAAAGGCCCTAGAAATCAAGGAACTCACGAGGTCCTATTTTTCAATATCTTGTGAGAGAAGCCATTGAACATGTCTAAATTGTAATGATGCTCCAAAACTCTCATAAGTGATGTGGGACCATAAGCTGGGTAGGCCTGACCTCTTGAGATCTTCTCTTATCGGATTAAGGGTTAGGTCCTACTGACATGATATAAAGCCTTATTTAATATAATTGTTGAAGAGCAGTTGATAGCTGTTGAGAGCCGATAGCTAGTATAGGTAGCTGATGATACCTAAATGCTATTGGTAGTATTAACCTCATATTAATTTTGATGATTATAAAATAATTAAATATAGTTATACTAATAACTTTATTGTCGAGACAAATTAAATTACAGATAAATATAAATCATCAAGAAAAAAAGGAGACGGCTTCCTAAGTCCCTCACATGAAGATTGAATCAAAGAAAGATACTTTGAATTTCAATAAGTCCAAAGGAAGGTAAATCAAAGGTAAACTGAGTAAAATAAGGCATCTTTAAATGTTTTCTAAGATGAAAAATCATTTTAAAGAATAAATGTTTTCCAAAAGATTAAAACTTTTTTGGAATGAAATTTAATGTTAAAATGGCCTTAAATCAACTTATTTTCTCTATTAGTCGGTATGGTAGTCGGCTAATGTCAAGGAACATGCCACAAAGTGATTTCACAGAGAATTTTCTTTGTTTAGTTAGCATTGTAGTCGACTTCTGTGGTTCAAACAGAAGCTTCTTTGAAAGTAGTTGGCATGGTAGCTGACTACTTAAAGTTTTCTTCTATTTATTCTTGAGTAGCTAGCATGGTAGCCAACTATTGAGAGAAGTAGTCGGCTACCATGCCAGCTACTGAGATGAAAAACTGATGAGGGGTAAAATCGTCATTACATTATTGACCGCTCACATTGGCGATGGGGTCGCGCCCAATCCAAACGCTCTGCTTGCCAGTTGGCTAGCTAGTGCGACATTCTAGCAACAAGTGTCTCGTCATAATGAAGAAAGAGAACAAAAGGGAAAAAGGGCCACATTATGTGCGTGGGTTCTCCCAAGGGCCGCCTCATTAATATCCGGTAGTCAAGTCAATAGGCTAGAGCATTTAATAATACAGAAACGGTCATAATGACTTGGCCAACATTTAATGGAATAAAAAGAAAGGCGAAAGCATGCCTCGGCCAGCTTCAGCATAGCTCAGCCAAAATAGCTTGGCCAGCCTCAGCCTCGGCCAGCTTCAGCATAGCTTGGCCAACATAGCTCGGCCAGCCTCAGCCTCGGCCAACATACCTCGGCCTCGCAACCATGCTATGTCTCTTGCATCAAGGCATTTATGGCCTCATAAAGGCCACGTGCATCCACCTGCTTTAAGGCATTTATGGCTGCCACGTTGACCCTTTGGCACTTACCTCCACGGAACCATGATGACCGAACCACGCGTTCAAAATACCTCTGCGGAATCCGGCGCATAAGAATTTGAATCAACCATAATTGAATAAGATTCCATACAGCGAATCATGCCCAGAGGTGGCCTAGGACCCGCAAGAGTGGCCTCGGTCCATATGATCATTAAACATCATGGCATCAACTAGCTCTTCCAGCCGTCGATCCTCTAACTAACAAGATACGGATCCCGCTGGCATCATAACAAACTCGATTCGGATCTCAACGGCTTTCAGACCCACGATGCTTCCAAGCAGTCAGGTGACCATCTATAAATACGACCGTCTTCCTGCTTCTAAGGTAGGCGCCATCCTGCACACTTGCTCGCCCCTCCTTTCCGCCATTAGTGCTCTGCTCATAGCTCTCGAGAGGCTACCCTAGAGAGACTCTTCAGCGAGAGCTTTCTCCTCATTTTTGTTGATTGCTGATCTCCACTAACTTAAGCATCGGAGGGTCTTCCGCAGAGGGCCACCCCCAACACCTCTCGCGTGAGGACTATTTTACAGGTCCACCCAGGCGGGAGCCCACGCTGCAGCCCGATCGCGCCCAAGTCGGAGGACCAATTTCAGCAGCAACAAAATGGCGCTAGAGGAAGGGCCTCAAGTCCTATAAACTTGTGATTTAGGAGATAATGATCTCGATCTGAAAGAGAACTCCTCCCATGGCCAACCGAAGAAAGACCTCCGAAGCCCGGGATCAGGTCGCCTCCCAAAGACCTGATCCGATGAGCAGTGTAGCGCCACCATCGCCGCCAGTTGAGACTCCATCGCCATCGGCGCCCCAGTGACCTAGGACCAGTTTGTCACACTGGTCCAGCAGGTCCAAGCACTGACCCATTTGATTTAGGGATGCCATGAAGCTCCCCGTCCAGCTGCTCCTGCTTTGTATCTTCTTGAGGGAGCTGCGGACCCCCCTCATTGTCCTAAGGGAACTGGGCCAGCCTTCCAAGTGGTCTGCAGCAAGGATCTTCCTAGATCTCGGCGGGCCCGATCCCTCTCTCTGGTGTCCTCTTGCCACGACTCGACGACGTCTCCACCTTCTCTCCGCCTCGGCACTATAGCTCGGCTTCAGTAGCCATGCTATGCGCACCAAGGCATTTATGGCCTCATAAAGGCCACATGCATCCACCTGCTTTAAGGCATTTATGGCTGCCACGTTGGTCCCTTGGCACCTACCTCAGCGGAACCATGATGACCGAACCACAGCATTCAAAATACCTCTGCAGAATCTGACGCATAAGAATTCGAATAAACTATAACTGAATAAGATTCCATGTGGCGAATCATGCCCAGAGATAGCCTAGGACCCGTAAGAGTGGCCTAGGTCCATATGATCATTAAACCTCATGGCATCAACTAGCTCTCCCAGCCGCCGATCCTCTAACAGACAAGATACAGATCCCGCTGGCATCATAACAAACTCGATTCGGATCTCAACGGCTTTCAGACCCACGATGCCTCCAAGCATTCAGGTGACCCTCTATAAATACGACCGTCTTCCTGCTTCTAAGGTAGGCGCCATCCTGCACACTTGCTCGCCCCTCCTTTCCGCCATTAGCGCTCTGCTCATAGCTCTCGAGAGGCCACCGTGGAGAGACTCTTCAGCGAGAGCCTTCTCCCCATTTTTATTGATTACTGATCTCCACTGACTTGAGCGTCAGAGGGTCTTCCGCAGAGGGCCACCCCCAATGCCTCTCGCGTGAGGACTGTTTTGCAGGTCCACCCAGGCGGGAGCCCACGCTGCAGCCCGATCGCGCCTGAGTCAGAGGATAGATTTCAGCAGCAACAAAATGGTGCTAGAGGAAGGGCCCTCAAGTCCCATAAACTCGTGATTCAAGAGACAAGGATATCAATCTAAAAGAGAACTCCTCCCATGGCCAATCGAAGAAAGGCTACCTTCGAAGCCCGGGATCAGGTCGCCTCCCAAAGACCTGACCGATGAGTAGTGTAGCGCCACCACCGCCGCTAGTTGAGACTCCATCGCCACCGGCGGCCCCAGTAACCTAGGACCAGTTTGTCACACTGGTCCAGCAGGTCCAAGCACTGACCCATTTGATTCAGGGATGCCATGAAGCTCCCCGTCCAGCTGCTCCTGCTCTGCATCTTCCTGAGCGAGCCGTGGACCCCCCTCGTCGTCCTAAGGGAGATGGGCCAGCCCTGCAAGTGGTCTGCAGTAAGGATCTTCCTATATCTCGGTGGGCCCGATCCCTCTCTCTGGTGTCATCTTGCCACGACTCGACGCCGACTCCGTCTTCTCCCCGCCTCAGCACTATAGCTCGGCTTCCGTAGCCACGCCATGCGTACCAAGGCATTTATGGCCTCATAAAGGCCATGTGCATCTACCTGCTTTAAGGCATTTAATGCCCTTTTTCCTTCTATGCATTAAGGCATTTATGGCTACCACGTTGGCCCCCTTGGCACCTTTTACATGAGGAAGGATGGCGTCATGAAGCCAAGACAAGGAGTTCTTGACTCCATGCTTCACAGAAGTCCAACGTCTAGCTTCAGCCTTGGCCAGTGGGTCTACCGCACCACCCAGAGAGTTCCCACAAGCGAGACCCCATTCCGGATGGCCTTTGGCACAAAAGTTTTCATCCCCGTGGAGATAGGACCCCCCTCTTCACGGGTGGAGAGCTACTCGGAGGAGGGTAACGATGAGCAGCTCTGCACCAACCTCAACTTGGTGGAAGAGATCAGGGAGAAAGCTCGAATTAGAGTGGCCGTGTACCAGCAAAGAGTGGCCCGTTACCATGCCTCCTGAGTCAAAGGCAAATCCTTCTCGCCCGGTGATCTTGTCCTACAAAAAGCATCCGTTTTCAAACCACTAGAGCAAGGAAAGCTCTCTCCAAACTGGGAAGGCCCCTATTAAGTAGCGGAAGTCATCGGACCTGGCACCTACAAGCTCCAAGACCTGAGCGGGAGATTCATTCCCCGGACGTGGAGTTTGGACAACCTCCGCATACATCATTAATAGGATACGCCTTCTATAGGTCCGCTCTATTAACTGTTATGGCATATTGCTTCTATGATTCATGGCATGGTTGCTACAATCACTTCTCCAAAAAATCATAATGAAAAGTAGATGTCACTTGCTAATCCTCGGCACGACCGAGCTGTTTCCTTGAACAGGAAATCTCCGTACCTCGGCTGGGCCAAGTCCTATTCATCGAAGACTCGGTATGGCGAGCACCCCCAGTACGGCTAGGGGCCAAGTGATCTCCAAAACCCCATCCGGATTCGGGTAGCTTACAAGCCCCGATCGGACCAGGTGACCTCCAAAATTTCATCCGGATTTGGGCAGCTTACAAGCCCCGGTCGGACGAAAGGACAATGAAACCTTGGTTGGATTCAGGCAGCTTACAAGTCCCGGCCAAACCGAATGATCTCCAAACAGTCTCCGTACCTTGGCCGCATCAAGTAAAAAATAATCTTTTAAATCCTCGATCGGGCCGAGCAATCTCCGTACCTTGGCAGCGAAAGTACCTTGGCAGCGCCAAGTAAAATATAATCTTGAAGACTCGGCTACAACCGAGTAACAATCTCCGTACCTTGGCAGTGCCAAGTAAAATATAATTATGAAGGCTCGGCAACACCGAGTAATTTATTTAGAAGCCTCGGTTACAACCGAGTAGCATGAAGGCTCGGCAACACCGAGCAATTTATTATTTGGAAGACTCGACAACATTGAGTAAATTAATATTTGGAAGCCTCGGTTACAACCGAGTAGCATCTTGGGAAGACTCGACAACACCGAGTAATTTATTATTTGGAATCCTCGGTTACAACCGAGTAGCATGAAGGCTCGGTAACACCGAGTAATTTATTATTTGGAAGCCTTGGTTACAACTGAGTAGCATGAAGACTCGGCAACACCGAGTAATTTATTATTTGGAAGACTAGGCAACACCGAGTAAATAATATTTGGAAGCCTCGGTTACAACCGAGTAGCATCTTGGAAGACTCGGCAACACCGAGTAATTTATTATTTGGAAGGCTTGGCAACAACCAGTAATAAATTTTTTGAAGGCTCGGCAACAACCGAGTAATATATTCCTGAAGACTCGGCAACAACCGAGTAATAAATTTCCTGAAAAAAAAAAGTACGCCCTTACTAAACTCATTCTTGTTCATTGAATTAAATTTAGCTTTTGAAGGCCTGCAAAATTCTTATAACTCTCCTTGAAAGCTACAATGAGAAGCAGGTCATATAAATCCTCGGCTGGGCCAAATGGTCTCCGTACCTTGGCAGCGCCAAGTAAAATATAATCTTGAAGGCTCGGCTACAACCGAGTAACGATCTCCGTACCTTGGCATGGCCAAGTAAAATATAATCTTGGAGGCTCAGCTACAACCGAGTAACGATCTCCGTACCTTGGCAGCACCAAGTAAAGTATAATATTGGAGGCTCGGCAACAACCGAGTAATAAATTTCTTGAAGGCTCGGCAACAACCGAGTAATATATTTCTGAAGACTCGGCAACAACCGAGTAATATATTTCTAAAGGCTCGGCAACAGCCGAGTAATAAATTTCCAAAGCCTCGGCTACAGCCGAGTGATATATTTCTAAAGCCTCGGCCGATCCGAGTGATACAGCACTAAAGCTTCGTCCCAGCCGGATAATTTCTCGGACACTCTAGCGCAACTAAAGCGCCTTATTTTACTTCAGCAAGAGGGCCGCCCACTCCTTTCTCTAACCTACACAGAGATAAACACTTTCTCCACAGAGGATCGAATGATGTGACACCCCAAATAAGATTGCTCAAGAATTGTACTCCCTATATTCGAATTTACACTTCGGACTAGGGAGTGGGGGCCATGTGATGAGGGGTAAAATCGTCATTACATTATTGACCGCTCATATTGGCGATGGGGTCGCGCCCAATCCAAACGCCCTGCTTGCTAGCTGTCTAGCTAGCGCGACATTCTAGCAACAAGCGTCTCGTCATAACGAAGAAAGAGAACAAGAGGGAAAAAGGGCCACTGCGTAGGTTCTCCCAAGTGCCACCTCATTAATATCGGAAGTCAAGTCAATAGGCTAGAGCATTTAATGGTGCAGAAACAATCATAATGACTTGGCCAGCATTCAATGGAATAAAAAGAAAGGCGAAAGCATGCCTCGGCCAGCTTCAGCATAGCTCGGCCAACATAGCTCGGCCAGCCTTAGCCTCGGCCAGCTTCAACATAGCTCGACCAACATAGCTCGGCCAGCCTCAGCCTCGGCCAACCTCCGTAACCACGCTATGTCTCTTGCATCAAGGTATTTATAGCCTCATAAAGGCCACGTGCATCCACCTGCTTTAAGGCATTTATGGCTGCCATGTTGGCCTTTGGCACCTACCTCCACGGAACCATGATGACCGAACCACAACATTCAAAATGCCTCTGCATAATCCGACGCGTAAGAATTCAAATCAACTATAACTGAATAAGATTCCATGCGGCGAATCATGCCCAGAGATGGCCTAGGACCCGCAAGAGTGGCCTAGGTCCATATGATCATTAAACCTCATGGCATCAACTAGCTCTCCCAGCCGTCGATCCTCTAACTGATAAGATACGGATCCCACTGGCATCATAACAAAATCGATTCGGATCTCAATGACTTTTAGACCCACGATGCCTCCAAGCAGTCAGGTGACCCTCTATAAATACGACCATCTTCCTGCTTCTAAAGTAGGCGCCATCCTGCACACTTGCTCGCCCCTCCTTTCCGCCATTAGCGCTCTGCTCATAGCTCTCAAGAGGCCACCCTGGAAAGTCTTTTCAGCGAGAGCCTTCTCCCCATTTTTGTTGATTGCTGATCTCCACTGACTTAAGGTTGGAGGGTCTTCCGCAGAGGGCCACCCCCAATGCCTCTCGCGTGAGGACTGTTTTGCAGGTCCACCCAAGCGGAAGCCCACGCTACAGCCCGATCACGCCCGAGTCGGAGGACAGATTTCAGTAGCAATAGAAACATTAGTTAGCCAGCATGGTAGCTGGCTACCATGCCCTTTATTGTGAATCATTAAAGTTTCATCTTGCTTAAAACTTATAAGAGTTATGGTATATTCTTGATATATTTGCTGTAAGGCTTCCTTGTGTCTGTGAAATAAGAAGTTAACCAGGTAGGCTAAGACTGTAATCATTTGGGATAACGATCGTGAATAAAAATTTCAAGAAATTCTTGGGGAGTGGATGTAGATACTGAGTTTGGCATCGAACTACTATAAAACCTCTTGTGTTTGTGTGATTGAATTTTGTTGTGCTTGATTTATTCTCACTTTACCTCACTGCACCTTCAAATTATAAAACTCTGATTTTATATTTTGATAATTTCATATGGGTGCACATACATTATTCTAACGATTAATTTTATGTAAATGATATAACTATGTCTAACATTTTATGTATTGTATTTTTGATAACATTTTGGGGCTTCAAGAAAATTATAGTGGTGATACTTTTTTTTGATAGATTTCAACAAATTCTATTCATAAGTTATACTGTTTTTTATGGGATTTGATTACCATAGATTATACATATTTAAAAATATAACCCTTTGTTTGCAAAAAAAAAAAAAAAATCATAACCCTTTAAGCTAACCATACTAGCTATAGAATTTATTAGATAGGTTTTAATTGACGGTGCATTAGATATAAAATGCTTTTATGTAATATGCTTTATTTTATTGAAGTCTTAAAATTGATGAGATGACTTTTTTTTTTGTAATTGGTGACATGATTTTTTTATATTTATTTTTTATCACTTTTTTGCATGCCTCAAGTCCACTTGCTGGTTCAATTAATCTATTAACGAAATAGATCTATATGTCCTTAAAAACTTGAGTTCAAGTTTATTGATAACAGATGAATTTGAGTTAACTATTCTTTTTCTATTCGACGTGGGACTATTCATAGGATATTACAATCTTCTCCTTTTTGTCAACTGATGTTCTTATCGCATGCTACAAACTAGTTAGATATACCTTAAGCTAGGTCAATGGTGCTAGGTGGCTAGACGCCATAGTAGGACTCTCTCTATTATCATCCTATGAGAAGTCCTTTCCTTCTGCTTATCAACTTTTGCACATCTAGATCGGCTCTACGTGATGATAGGATACTCTCTATCATCATTCAATGGGTAGCCTTTTCCTTTTGTTCATCAATTTTTATATATTCGAATCGACTTTGATACTATTTGTGACACTCCAAACCTATCTAATGGCCCAATTTGGACAAGATCCACATGACCTTAAAAACTTAAGTCCAAGTCAATTAGTATCAAGTGAACTTAAGTTATAACGCTTCAATCCATTCTTTTCGTTGGGGATTTACATAATGCAATGCATGAGTTTTGTGTCTTTAAATTAGCTACTATATATATTTAAAATAAAAAAAGCCTAAATTCATATGTTGACCTTGCAAAGGGAGAAAGTAATATGGTGTGAAATGTGGCATATTTTGAAATATGGTATTTGCGCATTTTTTTAAACTTAAGAAATTTAAAATTAACTTTATAATTTTGATTTAAATTACAATTAGTCCCTACTATTAAATTGAATGGTTAAAGAAATAAAAAAAATGATCACATAATGTGATGTGATCATTAAAGATGTTAGTTTTTCATCAGATAAAAAGCAACATTCTTTTTTTAAAGAAAATAGTATTGATTAAGGATATACTTTTTTTTTGTAAATATGTCAAATGATGTTTGCAGTATTCATATGATAATTATGTATTTATTTATTTTTATTTAAAATTTAAATGGTAAAAATTAATTGCAACGAAATTGAAGTTGAAGTCTGATTGTAATTTTTTTAAAAAATTTAAAAAAATGTACAAAAATGTATGGACCGAAACGTTAGGTGAAATTAACCCTTTATCTGATAACCTAAATCGAACTCGAACCTAGCTCGTAGCTGTTGATATATTCTGTCCAGTATTTACATTTTACGCCACTCCATTACCCATCGCTCTCCTCCTCGCGGTGATTGGGGCTCTTCCCTCAGGTGCGCTTCGATCTCCTTCTTGATCTCAAGAACTCTAATTCCTTTCTCTCTTGTTCGTTCGATTGATCTCGATAGCTTCCTCGGGTTTCATAGGGAAATTTCGGTGTTGGCGATGTGATGCCTCTTTCTTGAATCATTATTGACTAGCGACTCTCATTCCAAGCGATGGTAATCTCTCCTCGTTTCTTTCTTTACTGCTTTCCGATTCATTTTCATGATCTAAGGATTTTGGTATCCGCTAATCGAACTTTTTTCCAACCCTTCTATTCGATCATTGTTTTTCTTGCATTGACAATGATGCTTGATATATGTTTTTTTTTTCTCAAACTGTAAAAACGTGGGGGGGGTCGAATTCGTTAGGGTTTTGCATCTCTTTTGACGTCAATTTGGGAGATATGGAAATTTTTGCCTTTATATATATATATATATATATATATATATATATATATATATATATATATATATATCGATTCTTTCCAACATTGCTGCAGTTGACGTTAAAGAAGGTAATTACGAGAGATGAATGGGAAAGAAAGCTCAAAGATGTGATCGAAAGGAGGACATGGATAACCTGATAATTTATTTTCTTGTCATGGAGAATTATTTTGAGGCTGCAGAAAAATTCCGAATGGTATCTGGGACCGAACGTATCTTTTGTTTATTTGGATTTGATACGATCCTCTGGATGCAATATTTTCAATGTCAAATCTTGCAGTAATATTCTTATTTTTAATATCATTTCATATTCATGCTAGACCAATTAATTTTGTTAACGGCCTAGAATTATTGACCAAAAAACTTAGTAAATGAACTTGAGTTATAATTACATAACGCTTTTCTTTCCTATTCAACATGGATATCACAATCTTTTTACATTATAATATGGCATTCTTATTGCATGCCACAAGTTATCTAGGATCTCTTTAAGCCGAATCATTGGTACTGCAAGAATGGCTTCACACCATAGCGGGATTCCATCACTATTCCAGAGGTAGCCTTCATCTTATGCCATCAACTTTTACACACTTGAATTGGCTTTGATATTATTTGTAATGCTCCAAGTTCATCTAGCCCAATTAACTTCGTAAGCGGGCCTGAAGTCATTGGTCCAAAAACTCAAGTGAAAGTTAATGAGTAATAAGTGGACTTGAGTTATAAGCACATAATATTTTTTTTCTATTCAATACGTAACTAAATTAAGGGTATCACAAGCAAACATAAATCTTGCAACAATAACGGGTCACAAGGCTATGAAGATGGTTGTGATGTCTAACAATGCAAAGGATGCAATTCAGAAAGTCAATTATTTGAACCCAGTGATATGTTTCATTTCTTGTTAACAATCTCCAATATCAATATGTGTTCCTTTACAGGATGGGGAATATGCATGTTGTGCTATTTTACAGCCCGGTAATGTCATATACCCCATTTTCAATATAAATGGAATTGATTTTATCTTAACTTGTATGATACCTCAAATTTAGTTTTACATTAGATAGAAAAGAAATGTGTTAATGCTCGAGGAGAAATTATGATACCCTAAATTTAATTCCACATTGAATGAGAAAAAAATATGTTATATATATGCTTATAACTCAAGTTCACTTGCTATCCATTAACTTTCATCTGAGTTTTTGGATCATATAATTTTGATCTACTAATGGAGTTAATCAAAATAGTAGGTGACCTTGGAACATTACAACTTGTTTTAACCTAGACACTACTAGTATATTCACATGTCTTTAAATATGAATTCAGTCAAAATTAGATTGGGCTATGAGTTGACTTAATCAATTTGTAGTTTTGTGGAGAAAGATAGGCGGAAAAATATAGGGTTCATAACTTTGTAATTATGTTGCACCAAAAGAAACTCATCGTGATATGGTTGGAAATAAGACAACACTAGCAAGCTTCCAAATCGAAAGAGTTGGTTATATGCATTCTATGGCCCTTGTTCTTGCAACTCTAGCGCAGCATGGAGACTAATCGTGTTTTGCTACTTTGTCCATATCTCTAGTCTTTATGAACTCTCTTGAATTATATCATATTCAACATAACCTAGACACTACTAGTATATTCGGGCCACATGGTTTTGGTTCGCTAACAGAGTTACTCAGGTTGTTAGATTAGCATCATTCTTGTGGAAACCTTCAAGAGTAATCGCTACTAAGTGTCATTCTTGTTGGCATGGAAACCTTCAAGAATAATCATTACTAGGTGTACATCTTGTTGGCTGAATTTTGTTGTTTTAATCTAATCCTAAGATTCAAGCGACTAAGAGAAGGAAGTATTTAAATTTAGAGATATTTTATTCAAACATGCTGTTTTTGGGTTTTGATGAGGGGCAAAATTATCACTACATTAATATTTGTGCATGTGTCAAAATGGTTAGGATCACTTTTGATTTACACATGTCATCCGCTGTATTCGGAAAAAGATAAAATCTCTCGTCTCAGCAGGATCGAGCCATCTCTCCATCCTGATAAAACCGAGCCGCCTTTTCGTCTCGGCAGGGTCGAACCATTCTCATACCCCGGCCTGGTCTCGATAGGGCCGAACCATTCTCATGCCCTAGCCTCGTCTCGGCCATGCCAAACCATTCTCATGCGTCGGCGGGCTCAAAGCAGCCAAAAGCCAAATATGACCCTCCGACCTCATCAACTCTCGTCGCCTCAAAAGGAAAGTTGAGGCGTAGCCTGTTGCCTATAAATAATCAGAATGGCATATTATGACATTCTGGGAGTTATAACTCAGTCCTCTAGCAAATGGTATTTGTTGAGAAATTTGGGAGATTGTAATTACCCCAACTTTATTGATTTTGATGATTTCCAAAAGCCATGATTATTTTAAAGGAATTAATGAGTTTATTTATCAAAACCTTGAGCTTATTCAAAATGAAAGCAATGGACTCTCAATGTTTAAATTCACTGAGTTTTGAATCAATTTGAAAAAGAAGTTTCAAGCTCTATATTTAAGATTTCAAAAAGGAATTTTTACATGTTAGAAGAAGAAGAACAAAAAGAAGTTGCAAATGTTTGCTTCATGGCAGACGACAACGACAATGAGGTAAGTACCGAAACCCCCGATGATGAATTTACATTTGATGAAATGTTTGAAGCTTTCAATGAATTATGATTGATTTCAAATCTTTGAAAAAGAAACACAAATCTTTGAAAACTGAAAACTTAAATTTAATTAAAGAAAAATGAATTAAATTTGTAGTTAAGATTTAAAAGATAAAAGGAAACACTTCTTAATGAAAAAATGATTTGTTAAGATTGATTTAAAAATCTGAAATGAAAATCTAATTAAAGAGAAAAGAATCAATCTCTAATGAAAATGATTTTCTTAAGAAAGATGTTAAAAAGTATAAAGACATTGTTGAGAAATTTACTTAAGTTCAACTAAACTAAACATGATTTTAGATAGTCAAAAAGCAGTTTTTGACAAAGCAGGTTTAGGGTATAACACATTTAAGAAAACAAAAATCATTAAAAAATATTTTTGTAAAAGCTAACCAAAGTAATATACTTGTTTTAAATGTAATCAAAAAGGACATAAATCTTTTGAATGCAAAACATAAATAATAACAAAAGTTAAATGTTAAAGGAAAGAAAATATGGGTTCCGAAAGGAACAATTTTTATTGCTACTAACCATGAAGGACCCAAGAAAGCTTGGGTACCTAAACATAAAGTTTGATTATGTTGCAGGAATGTCTTGTAGCCAAAAGATCAAAGAAAAAGTGGTACCTTGATAGTGGCTGCTCAAGACATATGACGGGTGACAAAGATGAATTCATCACCCTAGAAGAAAAGAAAGGTGGAGTTGTTACGTTTGGCGATAACGGTAAAGGTCAAATTATGGGCCTTGGTAAAGTTCGTATAACTCCATCTACATTTATTGATAATGTACTTTATGTTGATGGTTTGAAGCATAATCTAATTAGTATAAGTCAATTATGTGATAAAAACTTTAATGTTTCATTTAAATCTTCTATATGCACTGTAACTAATTCTATTGATGATAGCATTGTATTTACTGGTTATAGACATGGCAATGTTTACTTGGTTGATCTAGAAAAATTATCTTTGAGTGATCATTGCTTAATTGCTGACAATGCTAACATAAATGAAATTAGTTGGTTGTGGCATCGTAGATTAGGTCATGCAAGCACACACCTTATTTCAAAACTAATTAAAATGGATTTAGTTAAAGGTTACCTAAACTAGATTTTGAAAATAACAAAATATGTGATGCATGTCAATTTGGAAAACAAACTAGAAGTTCTTTCAAATCTAAAAATGTTGTTTCAACTTCTAGGCCTTAGAGCTACTTCACATGGACCTTTTTGGACCAACTAGAACCACAAGTCTAGGAGGAAAGAAATATGGTCTAGTGATTGTAGATGATTATTCTAGATATACTTGGGTAATGTTTTTAGCTCACAAAGATGAGACTTTCTCGATATTCCTGAAATTCTTCAAGAAAGTCACAAATGAGAAAAACACTACCATAGTATCTCTAAGAAGTGATCATGGAACTGAATTTGAAAATCACTTATTTGAAAGTTTTTGCACTGAAAATGGAATTAATCATAATTTTTCAGCCCCTAGGACTCCACAGCAAAATGGTGTAGTTGAAAGGAAAAATAGGACTCTAGAAGACATGGCCCGTACCATGCTATGCGAAAGTAACTACCAAAGTACTTTTGGGCGGAAGCTATTAACACAGCATGTTACATCTTAAATAGAGCTTTAATAAGACCAATCTTAAAGAAAACACCTTATGAATTATGGAATGAAAGAAAACCAATATAAAATACTTTCATGCATTTGGATGTAAATGTTTCATTCATAATAATGGTAAAAACAATTTAGGAAAATTTGATGCTAAATCTGATGAAGGAATTTTTTAGGATATTCAACAACTAGTAAAGCTTATAGAGTATTTAACAAGAAAACCTTAGTAGTTGAAGAATCCATTCATGTAGTTTTTGATGAATCTTTAGCATCTAGTTCTGAAAAGCTTGATGATGAGGAAGATACAAACATAATTGAAAAAGATCTTGAAAAACTTAATATTGAAGTATCTTCTGATCATGAGCAAGAAGCTAAAGATGATGATTCACATAAGGACGATGATGTCAATATTGATCATAATGATATAGATCTTCCAAGAGACTGGAGATATGCTCATAGTCATCCCAAGGAATTGATTATAGGTGATCCATCTCAAGGAATAAGAACTAGATCATATATGAGAAATATTAGTAATCATCTTGCATTTGTATCACAAATTGAACCTAAAACTATTGAAGAAGCTGAAAAAGATAATAATTGGATGTTAGCAATGCAAGAAGAATTAAATCAATTTACAAGAAATAATGTATGGACTTTAGTTGAAAGACCTAAAAATCATTCAGTAATAGGATCAAAATGGATTTTTAGAAATAAACTAGATGAAAATGGCATAGTAATTAGAAACAAAGCTAGATTAGTTGCAAAAGGATATAATCAAGAGGAAGGTATTGATTTTGATGAAACCTTTGCACCTGTAGCTAGATTAGAAGCCATTAGACTATTACTTGCATTTGCATGTCATATGAATTTTAACTTATTTCAAATGGATGTAAAAAGCGCATTTTTAAATGGATTTATAAATGAAGAAGTTTATGTAGAACAACCACCAGGTTTTGAAGATCACGAATTTTCAAATCACGTTTTTAAATTGCACAAAGCTTTATATGGTTTGAAACAAGCACCTAGAGCTTGGTATGATAGGTTAAGTAAATTCTTAATAGAAAATGATTTTACAAGAGGAAATGTTGATAAAACTTATTTTTGAAAAGAAAAAGTAAAGATTTACTTGTAGTACAAATATACGTAGATGACATTATTTTTGGTGCTACTAACGATTCTCTTGTCAAGAATTTGCAAAGTTGATGCAGGGAGAATTCGAGATGAGCATGATGGGAGAACTCAACTTCTTCCTTGGACTCCAAATCAAACAAAGCAAAGAGGGAATCTTCATCAACCAAACAAAATACACAAGAGAACTACTAAAAAGTTTGGTATGGAATCAATGAAACCCCTCGGAACTCCAATGAGTCCTTCATGCAAGCTGGACAAAGATGAAGAAGGTAAAAAGGTTGATCAAAAGTATTATCGAGGTATAATCGGATCCCTTCTTTATTTAACAGCAAGTAGACCAGATATTATGTTTTCTGTATGTTTATGTGCTAGATTTCAATCTGAACCTAAAGAATCACATTTAATAGCTGTTAAAAGAATACTAAGATATGTAAGTGGAACAAAAAATGTAGGTTTATGGTATTCTAGAGACTCCACATTAAATCTAATTGCATATTCGATTCTGATTATGCTGGATGTAAATTAGATAGAAAAAGCACAAGTGGTGCATGCCATTCTTAGGAAGTAACTTAATCACATGGTTTAGCAAAAAGCAAAATTCAGTTGCATTATCAACTACTGAAGCTGAATATGTAGCAGCTGGAAGTTGCTGTGCGCAAATCCTATGGATTAAGCGACAACTTGAAGACTATGGTATCACACTTGATAAACACCCATAAGATGTGATAACACAAGCGCAATCAATTTAACTAAAAATCCAATTCAACATTCAAGACAAAACACATAGAAATTAGATATCATTTTATAAGAGAACATGTAGCTAATGATGAAATTTGTCTTGATATGTTAACACTGAAGAACAATTAGCTGACATATTTACAAAACCTTTAAGCGAAGAAAGATTTTGTTATCTTAGAGGAGAGTTAGGATTTGTGATCCTTTAGAATAGATTTTGAAACCCCTAAGGAAATTATCTAGAGTTCTTTCAATTTCTCAAAATCTTAAGGAAATTTTATCTAGAACTCATATCAATTTGATCTCTCAAAATCCATGATTTTTAATCATACTCAAAGATCAAATTCCGGACTCATTTCAGATTCTCTGAATTTTATTTTTTTTCTCTGAAATGGTCTCGGAGCCGACTCGGACAGTATCGGAGTCGACTCCTGTTTCTGCTGAAACTCGGGAGCCGACCCCCTCTGCGCGAGTCGACTCGATTTCGGGTGTGCTCTGTGACTACTCGGGAGCCGACTCCACTTTGCGCGAGTCGACTCGACGTGGTCCCAGTTTGATTATCTAGGGCACGAGTCGACCCACGGACATTTCAATCATTTCCAATCATTCCAAACTCTTTCCAAAATTTCCAAACCTTCCAAAACTCCAAAAACCTCTGATTAATCACTCCATCGATCTATGGCACCCAAAACCCGTGGAGCTAGCAGTAGTGCGCCGGATTGAAGAGGAAACGGACCGTTCGACGACCCGTCCGCGAGCCGTCTCCGGATTCGTCTCTACCCCTTCTCCGAGTGGTTCTCCTGCTCCAGCTACCACTCTTCAGGTAGATCACCTTGCCAGTAGAGTTATTACAACCGGTAGAAAGTTGATTTTGAGTTATTTGAGAATGAGGTTTTATAATAGGTAGACAGTTGATTGAGATGGGACTTGAGAAAATATGTTCACTGGATTGTCCCACTATCCCTGCACTAGTTAAGGAGTTTTACAAAAATTTGACTAGAGGTGATGATGGTTTAGTGAGCGTGTGAGAGGCATTGGACTGAATATCACTGCCACTATTCTATCTAGACTGTTAATTTACCCCTGTCTGGACCATCCACTTTGCCCCAGAGGATAGATCCCTGCCCTCACAAGATTATTGAACAGAAATTTTGAGGGATTTGAAGAAGTTTTTGCAATCAATTGCCTTTGGAGCTGAGATTACTTCACAACATCTGCAGTAGGATTTTGTTTCCCAAGACTGGCAGATTTGATTATGTATCTGAGAGAGATATTTTTATTATGGATGCTAGTTTCTGGGAAGCCTATCAATTTGCCTCGGATGATATTTGGTACATAGCTGATTGTGGAGGGAAGAAGAAATCAAGTTTGCCCTATGGCATGGTTCTAACAAGTTATTTCAAAGCCAAGGGATTGATTTGGTGATAGTGAGCCAAAAAGGAATTAAGGCATACTGATTATTACTTTGGCTACTATTCATCGAATGGGTTTGTTAAGAGGAATGGAAGATGGGAGAGGAAGAATTGCAGAGGACAGAGCTATGGATGCTGAGGCCCCCAGACCTCTGTGAGACATTCTTCACCTGAGCCTCCTCAGAGCTCTTCTGTTCCAGATTCTGTTCCAGCCCTGCTCCTGCTCCTGCTCCTGCTCAGACTTCTACTTTATCATCTGTTAGCTTTTCTGATGTTCAGTTAGATCAGCTTAGATCCTTATTCAAATCTGAGATTAGTGAGCATGAAAATAGATTGAAAAATGAATTTGATGAAAAGTTTATGAATTTGAAAGAAGCTTTGTATTCACTTAGTGATCGGGTTGCATCTATTGAATCTACTCTTAGTTCATCCACCAGCTCCTTAAGTGAAGACTTGAAGAATATTTTGGAGAGCTTAAGGATATCTGTGGTGACTCAGAGACCTATTCCCAGTGCAACGCCGAGCTTCAGGATAAGATTTTGACTGCTTGTACTTTTGTAGATAATAAGCTTAAAGATTATGTTAACTACAATGTGAAGGAATGAAGCAGATAGTTGATCATTTGAATAGGATTACAAGAAGAAACTTTTGATATTTTTAATGTAATCTCATTTCAATGTACTGAGTAATCTCATTTTGATGTAATGAAGTCAAGTTTACTTTCAATGTAATGAGTTTTACATTTTCATGTAATATCATTTTGAAGTAATGAGAAAGTTTGATGCATTACTTATGTACATTTCAATTGTAAGTTCTTGAATATCTTGAATGATTATCCTCAATTGATAATTTGAATGCAATCCTTCCTAACCTTTTTGTTGATTACAAAAAAGGGGGAGAGATTTTATTTAATCGTATATGCTTTCAATGCAATCAAATTTTAAATTTGAAAGAGGGAGAGATAATTTGAATATTAAAGGAGGAGAGTTAATCTAAGTAAAAGGGAGAGATAATTATCATTATGCTTAAAATTTGAAAAGGAAAAATTATTTGCTTGAACTTAACAATTGAAAATTTTGAATGAATTACAAAATTGAGTTTCATAGGGGGAGCTACTCATTTAGGGGGAGCCTCTCAATGAACATAAAAATTGATTTTGGTTCAAAATTTTTCAATACAAACATGCATATACTCAATGTTTTTGTCATCATCAAAAAGGGGAGATTGTTGAGAAATTTGGGAGATTGTAATTACCCCAACTTTATTGATTTTGATGATTTCCAAAAGCCATGAGTATTTTAAAGGAAATAATGAGTTTATTATCAAAAACCTTGAGCTTATTCAAAATGAAAGCAATGGACTCTCAATGTTTAAATTCACTGAGTTTTGAATCAATTTGAAAAAGAAGTTTCAAGCTCTATATTTAAGATTTCAAAAAGGAATTTTTACATGTTATATTTCAATCAATGATTTCTTGAAACATGTCTTGAATTCATGCTTAATGTCATATTTATTGTATTCAAGTCAAAATATCATTTAAAATTATTCTGGGACGAATTTCAAAGTCAATCAGAAAATTTCTGATTTTTGATACGTTCCGGAGCCGACTCTAGAGTTTCAGAGTCGACTCCAGTAAGTAACAGAGATTTCTGATTTTCTCGAGTCGACCCTTGGATTTCAAGAGTCGACCCCTGAGCTCTGTGCGAGCCGACTCCGCTCAAACAACAGAAAGCATGTTTTTTGAGCGCTTCTCGAGTCGACTCCCCATTTTCTTCGAGTCGACCCCCGACTGTCGGGAGCGACACTTTGGTTTTTCGCGAGTCGACCCTCTAACGTTTAAAATGTTTCTATTTTTAGTAATCGACTTCGAGCCGACTCCCACAGTGCTCGAGTCGACTCCGCGAAATCTGGGCGCGATTTTTCACGATGACACGTCAGCCCAACGGTAAGATTTTCAAATAACGGCTATTTTCTTGTTTCTAACGGATATATTTTTGCAGAATCTATAAATAGAGGAGCTCTTTTCAAATCAAATAAAAAAGAGAGAAAAGAAAATCTTTCAAAAAGAGGGAAAAACAGAGCTTCATTGGAAAAATCATTTGAGTCAAGAAAGAGATTCAAAAGGAGTGAAATCAAAGAGAGAGATTCGTGTGCTCCAGATCTACAATCACAAAAGTTCAAGAGGAGATCCCAAAGCAACCAAGAGCAAATCAAGATCTTCCAACCTAGAAGAAAAAGAAGAAAAGCTTCAACCAACTCCAAAAGCCCCAAAGCTAGGAGAATCTTGCTGAGGCCTGATTCCACTTCAAAGGAGTTGGAGAAGAGAAGCAAAGAAGCCAAGCCTGCATTCAAGCTTATTCAATCAGGCTTTTCTAAACCTAAGCTTTATTTTGATTATTCTGCTCAGAGGAGCTTTTGTATTTAAACTCTTATTTTTTTGTGTACTGATTCAATCAGTGGATTGAATCAGTGGAGGTAGTTGTACCTCGTTGTAAGCTTGGGATAGCTTGTGTTGGGTTCGTTGTGATCCCGTTAAAAACAACGTTGGGTTTTGTGCTGGTAAGCCCGTGTAAAACCGGCTGGGTTCGTTGTGATCCCGGGAAAACAACAAGTTTGAGTTGTGAGCTTGTAAAACAACTCGGCTGTAATCTAGGAGATTATAGTGTGGACCCAAGTGAATCTTGGGAGTGGACGTAGGTGTTGGTTGCACCGAACCACTATAAAATATCTTGTGTTTGCCGTGCTCATTGTCTCTCACTCTATCTCTCTTATATTTGTTTGTGCATTGCTTATAAGTTAATTTCTCTCACTTGCACATCTTGAGTTAATTTGTTTAAAACATTTCAAAAAGTCTTAAATTTTTAAGAACCCAATTTACCCCCCCCCCCTTGGGTTGCCATCTGGGCCAACAGTATTGCTGGTAGGTGGGGTCATTACCTTTAGTTTCGTGTTTTCTATACGAATGTCATACTCTTTTAACTAAGATGTTATACCTTATGAACTAGGATATCGTCAGAGTGTTTCAGCCTATATAAGGTGTTATACTATGACCCTATAGCTCTGGTATCGTCATTTAACAACTCGGGTATCGTTAGTTATTTTCTGGATATCGTAAGATTCTATATTTAGTTTCAGCTAGGGTATCATAACATGAGAACTGGGGTGTCGTAACAGTCTTTCTGGGATGTTGTAAGTTTCTACCATAATAATTACAGCTAGGGTATCATTTTATGAGAACAGGGGTGTCAAATAAGTTTTTTTGGGGTGTTGTAAGTTCTTGCCTTAGCAGTTTCAGTTAGGGTGTCATTGCTTTACAACTCCGTTGTCATAAGTTCTTTTCTGGGGTATCGTGAGTTATTTTTTAGGGTGTCGTAAGTTTATCTTTAACTGTTAAAGGGTACTGTAATTTTTAACTAGGGTATCGTATGTCTTTAACTGGGGTGTCGTAAGTTCCTAACTTAACATTCTTCGCACGGATATCGTCCTTTTAAAGTTAGGATATCGTAAGAATTGAATTGGGGTGTCTTAACCAAAGTTGTCAATTTCGTTTCGGATTATATTTTGTTTTAGCTTATAAAACGAAATATTTCGGTATGGAATTGTTTCGGTGCTTTGTTTCGGAATATATATATATAATGTAAAATTTGTTCATAATTCATATTCTTCATAAATAATAATAACAACATAAAAAAAAGATAAAAGATAAAAATTTGTTCACAATTCATAAATTTCATCATCAACAACAACATACGAAGTTTCATCATCAACAACATACAAATAAGATAAAAAATAAAAACTTGTGTTCACATTTCATAAGTTTCATCATCAACAACAACATATGAAGTTTCATTATCAACAACAACATATGAATATGATAAAAAATAAAAACTTATGTTCATAATTCATAAGTTTTATCATCAACAATAACATACAAAGTTTCATCATCAACAACAACATATGAAGTTTCATCATCAACAACATACGAATAAGATAAAAAATAAAAACTTGTGTTCACAATTCATAAGTTTCATCATCAACAACAACATATGAATAATATAAAAAATAAAAACTTGTATTCACAATTCGTAAGTTTCATCCAACATATGAATAAGATAAAAAATAAAAACTTGTATTCACAATTCGTAAGTTTCATCATCAACAATAACATTCGAAGTTTTGTCATCAACAACAATATACGAATAAGATAAAAAATAAAAACTTATGTTCACAACTCATTCTCTTCATCAACACCATAAAGATAATGATCTTCATCTTCTACTTGCATATGAGCACTAATTCCTATATTCAAATTAGTGTCATCCTCATCATCAAATGCAACATCTTCTTCATCATCTAAAGTTAAAGCAACTAATGGAGCTTCAATTGTCTCCCAACTTAAATCTTCTCCATCAAGAAGTCCAAGCTCTTCGGAGGTCCATTCATCTAATAAATCTATGTTATCAAGACTTATAGGATCCAAAGAGTTTTTTCTCTTCTTCAAATTCCTATAAAAAAGACAAGAAAAAAAAAATTACAGCTTATAAAATTAATTTGAGAAACATATAATGCACATAATAGCAAGATCTTTTTTACCTCTTCCGGAGCTTGAGATTGTATCTCACAAAGACTAAATCATTTAGTCTTTTATGTTCAAGCCTATTACATTTTTTGGAATGAATAAATTCAAATGTACTCCAGTTTCTTTCACATCTAGTTGCACTGCAACATTGACTAAGATTCTAGTAACAAACTTTTGAAGTTCTGAAGTGTCATTTCCAAATTGCTCCCACCATGCAACTAATTAGAAGGAGATTATTTATTAGTAACTTTAGAGAAGAAAATAAAAATCAATAAAAGTGAAAATGATTAGAAAAATACATGGATTTAGCTTCTCACGTTGGCGAATTGCCAAGGACATGCCAAAATCACCCCTTGATTTTTTGTATTCCTCAAGCTGTCCACTTATTTTGTCTTGGATATCAAAGTCGGGGACCAACCTAGTTAATGTTGTGAGTAATCCTCGGGTGACCTCCTTCTGTTTGGTAAAAGAGAGTCTAAAATAGATCCCCGATTAAGAAAACATCGTGCTGCATGTAGCGGGCTATGAAGTTGTTTGTCCCATCTAGCATCAATTACTCTAACATATGGCCCATACAATGTTACTTTTTTTTTTCATTCTTGTGATAATGGCTTCTTTTGCCTTTTCCATTGCCTCATATAAGTAACCCATGGCTGTTTTTTCTTCACTGTCTACTAATCGAAAAACTCGGACTAAAGGTTCCCTAATCTTGACCATATGTTGACATTGAAGCCAAAAGTCATTATCTTGTAAAATAATTCCAGCAATTCCCTTCCCAACATTACTCTTTCCATGGCTTGACTTCACCCATTTGTCACTAGTGAACATTTGTCTTAACTCTTTTTTAAATTTCAACAAGCATTGAAGACTTAGAAATGAGTTGCAAATCTAGTAACAGCAGGACGACACAAATCTCTACCATTAGTGAACTCTTTCATCATCAACGACAAGACCCATGCATGATTATAAATAAATTTTGTAACCTTTCTTGCCTTTTAATAGTATCATCAATTATGGGAAAATATCGAGCATCAGAAAAATTTTTCAGCATCAAATCAATACAGTGGGCAGCACAAGGAGACCAAAAGAAGGTTCCATACCTCTGTTGCAAAGCCTTTCCAGCAGCCTTGTAACTAGCATCATTATCGGTGACAAATTGGACAACATGCTCCACACCTACTTCATTGACTACTTGATCAAAAATCTTAAGTAATGTCTCCTTATCTTTTCTAAGTCCCGATGCATCAATCGACTTTAAGAACATAGTTCCTCTTGGACAAAGAACAAGGAAGTTTATAATTGGCTCTTGTCTTTGATTTGTTCACCCATTAGTCATAATAGAGCATCCATAGGGTTTCCAATCATTTTTTATCACCGAAATGTACTCTTGAATTTCATGTACAGCATCTTTCAGAAGACAACCTCTGAAATCATGGTAAGATGGCCCTTTGAAACCAGGTCCAATTGAAGCTATAGCATCCACCATATGTTGATAATAAGTTGACTTTGTTGCATTAAATGAGATATTGGCATCATACCACCATCTTGCAATAGCCATCTTTGCTTTGTCAATTGACTCTTTGCTTTGCATTGCACTTATAATGCTAGGTTGTGCCCCTGGAGTAGTTCGTGATGCAAAATAACTCAATTTACATTGCTTTGATGGACCACCTTGCTTTTCTAGGTTCCTTTTTCTCCCTTTAGATTTTCCCATGTTACTTGTAGGATAAATCATCTCACAATTTTCATCATTGTTTTCATCAGTGGATGCATCACTTTGAGGGTTTCCAATCTCAACTTTTAATTTTTTTTCTTTTTTCTTATTCCTTCATCAATTCCTTAATCAACTGCTTCATTTGCCATCTGACATCTGTCGATACCTTCTTACAAGGGTCAACTTGGCCTTGAACTCCTGTAAGATGTTGTTTTAAATGAGTGACACCTCCACCATTCATTCTCTTGTTATAAAACAAGCATAAAATACTATTTCTTGAACCCATTGCTACTTATCCATAAGCCCAAGCAGGGTCACTTGATCTAGCAGGAGCATAGGCTACAAAGGTAGCACCACTTGATGAATTATCAGTCATATCACTAATTTTTCCTACAAATAATTGATTATAAGAATTGGTTAAGCCAAAAATAAAAAATAAACAAAAGTACATAAAAAAGATAGTTATTATATGAAATTCAAAAAAATTCAGAATAAAAAACAAAAAATCTTATGAAAAAAGAGAGAAAAGAACCTGATCCTCAATCTTCAATCTTGTTAGATGCTTTTCTTGAATGCTATCAAATAACAATTCTATTCCGTGAGACAGCTGTGTTTGGGAAAAAAATTGGGAGTCAAAACAATTAAAAGAAAATATTATACAATCTTCTACATCACAAATCAAAAATTTTCTTCCCTTCAATTGGCATCCAACAAAGATAACAAAAGAATCAAAAGAAATTGGAGTATAATATTTAACGCCTAAATAATAAAGATGTAGAATGGAGCGAGAGCAGTATAACGGAAGATTTCTAGGTAATCTATTTCCTCGCCTAATATTTGCTCATAGGACAGATGGAGAGAGACGTTGTTCTTAGCAAAGGCCATGCCTTGTTTCTTTCACAAAATTGCCATCATATGATCTCTCTTAGCGGGCCAGGTGAAACGACTCCTCCTCAAAATCGTGGCTATTATATACAAAACCCTCATTTTTTTATTCATTCAGAATTTGGACATTGAAGGGAAAAAGGGGGGGAAATTTTGGGAGAAAAAAAGAGGAAGAGATAAAAAAGAAAATTATTAGAGAGAGAGAAATATAAATACATGAATAAAGAAGTCGATTTGATATATACTCCAAGAGCCAAAACCAAAATCAACATTAAGATTTTTTAATCTTCTTTTTTTTTTTGGTAACACTTAGCAAGGAAATCTCATCTCATAGTTCATAAAAATAAATAGAATCACTTAAATCAAAGGGACATACCCCGAAAACGAAGCTGGATGAGATCAGGAACAGTAATATCCCTCTAGTCTCCTGCGACTCCTTAAAGCCTCTCCTTACTCTCTTCTCCTTCTCTATTTATAATGGAAGATGACACTTTTTTTTAGGGGAACAAAAGAAAGAAGAAGAGACAAGGACATCGTGGTGATGGCGGTGGCGGTTAAAAGCCACGCCAACTTGGGGCGACTCGGTCCAGGGAAAAGTCGCGATGGTCCTGCTCTGAGAAAATATTCCCCTGGCGAGTCTATTTTAAAAGAAAATTTAGAGACAAGAATGAAATCTCTTCGCTCTAAATTTCTCCACTTCTAAAAGTTGAGAACAAAAAATAGAAGAGAAATCATGTTTCAATCCAGCTTTTTTCTTTTCCTTTCTCAAACAACAAAGATTATGATGGGGGAGTGGGAGAGAGAATGTAGTTGTACCATTTATTGAAGGCAGCAGTGCAGCACCCTTCTTGAGGAAAGAGCGGAAGAGAGGGGAGTTGACGTCATAGATCTTGGTAGCAGAAATGCAGAATTAGGGAGAAGGGGAGTTGACGGCACCTTCCAAATAGTCTTGCCTCTTGCCCCCAAGAAAAGAGTTTGAGTCTTTGAGAGGTGCGACCGTGCGACTGAAAGAAGAGGGGTAGGGTAACTAGGGTTTATTTTTTTTGACATTGTATATATTTTTTTAAAATGATCCTAAAAGATTTAACAATTCACAATTTGATCCTCGAAACATATTTTGTCGAAACAGCCGAAACACGCCGAAACGGCTAAAACACGCCGAAACGCACCGAAATGGCCAAAAAATCTTCCAAAGCGAAATGTAGGACTTATCTTTTTAGATAAGCCACCAAAACGAAACAAAATTGACAACTTTGATCGTAACAGCTTTTCTGGAATGTCGTAAGTTTCGGCCTTAACAGTCTCCGCACATGTGTCATCATTTAAAAGCTAGGGTCTCATTAGGTGAGAACTGGGGTCTCGTAACAGCTTTTTTAGGATGTCGTGAGTCCTGCCTTAACATTCTTCGCTCGGGTGTCATCGTTTTATAGCTAAGGTATCGTAAGAATTGAACTAGAATGTTGTAACAGCTTTTCTTGGATATCGTAAGTTCCTGCCTTAATAGTCTTCGCATGGGTGTCATCGTTTTAAAGCTAGGATATCGTTAGGTGAGAACTAGGGTATCGTTACAGCTTTTTTAGGTTGTCATGATTCCTGCCTTAACATTCTCCGCTCGGGTGTCATCATTTTAAAACTAGGGCATCGTAAGAATTGAACAGCAATGTCGTAATAGCTTTTCTGGGATGTCGTAAGTTCCTATCATAATAGTCTCCGCTTGGGTGTCATTGTTTTAAAGCTAGAGTATCGTTAGGTAAGAATTGGGATATCTAATAAGTTTTTTTGGATGTCGTACGTTCCATATTTATCATTTTCGACATTCCGATACTTTATTTTACAACTCCGGTATCATAAGTTATTTTCTGGGGTATCGTAAGTTCATGCCTTAGTAGTTTCAGTTAGGGTATCATCATTTTACAGCTCTGTTATTGTCAGTTGTTTTCTGAGATATCGTAGGTTATTTTCTAGGGTGTCGTAAGTTCATGTATTTAACTATTAAAGGATATCGTAGTTTTTAACTGGTGTGTCGTATGTCTTTAACTAGGGTGTCGTAGGATTGTAACTGCAGTGTCGTAATATTTTTTTGGACTATAACACAATCTTTATAGCTCCTGTAGCATGTTACGATACCCTGGGAGTCATTATTCAGACCATAGATGGCATTTATTCCTGGTATCTGAGGTTTGAATATAAAACCTTAACATTTTATGAATAGGTGTCGTAGTTTTTAACTAGGGTGTCATATTTCTTTGATAGGGATGTCCTAATGCTTGATCAGGATAAAATGACATCTAAATCTATGGATCTTAATGTTTATGACTGTGTGCCTGTATTTTCACAGATGATGATGAACATACTCCCGGCCGTGCACTTTCATCCATCACTCAAAATGCAGGGGATGATACTATTATTCCTTAAACTAGAATGAAATTCAATTCAGCAGATGATGTATATACTTTCTACAATGGATACGCAAAAAGAGTTAGTTTTGGAATCACAACAGTGTGTAGCAAAACTAACTACAACAAACAACTTTGCTTCAAGCACCTAACGTGTTGGGGGCAAAGAAAATATAAAAAAACAGAGACCATGAATCCTGGGGTTACTAGCAAAGTTGATTGTAAGGCATTCATAAAAGCAAGACGAAATTCTACAAATGGAAAGTGGATATTGATTGAGGTTTCTCTAGAACATAACTGATATGGCTGATCACGCCCCCAGGCGGTGGAGTAACACCCTACATGGTTCTCGAAGCCAAGTAATAATTTGGCAGCTAGTCCTGGCCTCGGCCTCAGCCTCGGACTTCACCTCGACCTCGGTCATGGACTTCATCTCAACTTCGACATCGGCCTCGAGCCCAATCTCGGCCTCGAGCCCAATCTCGGCCTCGGCCTTGAGCCCCGCCTCGGCCTCGGCATGCCCTCAGCCTCTAGCCTTAGCCGCTAAACCAACCCCGAATATGGTTCCCAACAACCTAGCAAGTGCCCAGGGCTGCCACGTTTCCCACTAACCCACTCTTTCTAAGACTACGGACGGTTACCATTATTTACGGCGCACGTCTAACAGCAATGCGCCCACCCATTACTTATGGCACCACTTTTGACGGACAACGTGATTCAACAATCGACCGCGAAGGGTAAGAGGGACCTCTGAACAGGTATAAAAACCTTTACTCACAACGAGGAGGGAGATCGAACTATCACACTGAGTCATATTCGAATACTGTTCTCTAGACCACTAACTAGAGCGTCGGAGGGTCCCCATTGGAACCACCGGTCCGGGAGTTTGTTGCAGGTTTTCGTCTAAAGAAGGAGGCCCTGTCAACTCCTAGAAGATCTCCGGAGCTTTCTTGTCACACGATGCTCTCAGGAAGTGATCTGGCGGCAATAGATTGGCGCGCCAGGAAGGGATGGCCATAGCACAGACGCTCATTCAACATACCTGCGAATCATAACCTCTGTAAGGAAGAAGATGGTGGTTACACGTGCATAAGAGGCCTCCACCAGTCAGGCTGGGGGGCACCTCACGTGGGCTGAGCAGCCGGAGGCCGACCTCCCTGCTCCGCCCCCTATGCAGCCAGTCCAGCCAAGCTGATCGGCTCGCCGCACTCATCCAGCAGGTTCAGGATCTGATGGCGGTGGTTCGAGGACTATAGGAGCAGTGCTCAACCACTATGCCATTGCCACCTCAGTTCCCTTCGCCCCACGCAGAGGGTCATGAAACCAACCAGTATCATCGTGGCAGGACCCCTTTGGAGGCCTTCCACCGTGCATCCCTGAAATCTCGTCGCCGGGAGACCTCCAAGCGGCAGCGGTCTCCTTCCCATTATTCTGATCGCCTTCCCAAGCGGCGTAGTGGGAAGGAACCCGAGCAGGTGCATTCCCTACACCGGCAACCTTCTCCCCGTTCGTCCTCTGAATCTTCGAAGGGAGATTTAGACAAACGGATTGCTCGTCGAGCCGAGCGGCGGTTAGATGAGTATCATCAGCGGCTGGAGGAGTTCAGCCGCAAAATTACTAATCCTCACGGGGCGGAATACGACCACCACCCCCCACTGTCTTGCCGTATTATGGAGGAGCCGATCCCACCCCAGTTCCGTCTGCCCCAGCTAGACCCATATGATGGCACCATGGACCCCCTGGATCACCTGAAAAGCTACAAGGTCCTCATGCAGGTCCAGGGGCAACAGATTCTCTCCTTTGCGTTGCCTTCCCAGCTACACTTTGGAAGGCCGCATGTGCATGGTATTCTCGTTTGCCACCACATAGTATCAAATCCTTCAGGCAGCTCGAGCAATCTTTCTTGGCCCACTTTGATGCATGCCGAAAGATTCCCCGATGGCTGATAGCTTGTTTTCCATCCAGCAGAGAAGCGGCGAAACCTTGAAGGACTTCGTGACTCGGTTCAAGGAGGCGGCGCTCGAGGTCTACAATCTTGAGGACTCCGTGGTCACTCTAGCCCTAAAGCGGGGACTCCGTCCCTCTCGATTCACCTATTCCTTGGATAAGAAGCCTCCCGGCTCTTATGCCGAACTGCTGAGCCGAGCGCAGAAGTATATCCGCACCGACAAAGCGGACTTCTCCAAGAGGGAGGTCGACAAGGGGTCAGGCAAAAAGCCAGCCCATCCGGAGCCCGCAGGAGTGTGACCAAGAAAGTCTGAGCCGCCTCGTCGTCCAGATAACCGACCACGTGCTTTGGTTCCCAAAGAGCATTTCACCCCACTTCTCATCCCAATATCACATATTTGTTGGAGATTGAGGGCGAGCCCTATCTTCGACGTCCGCCTCCCATGAGGCCAGGGGTCCCCCGCAGCAAAGAGCTTTTCTGTCGCTATCATCGGGACTACGACCATGATACGGAGGACTATCGCCTGCTAAAGAAAGCCATTGAAGAACTTGTTCAACAGGGCCATCTGGGTAAGATTGTCCGGAGAGGGAACCCTACTGCTCTGGGCCCGTCAACACCTTCTGCACCCCAGGTCGGCGTGGACAATGCTCCGACAGAGAAGACGGTGGCCATGACCTCCTGGAAGGCAAGCAGTACTTCTAAAAGGCCACGCGAAGAGGGGTTAGATTATGTAATTCCCTTTTCTAAAAGGGACCTAGAAGGGATAGTTAACAAAAATGATGATAGCGTCATGGTATCCATGACGATCGCAAAGCACCCTATAAAAAGAATTTTAGTGGACAGTGGGAGCTCTGTGGATGTTTTGAGTTATGATGCATTTGTTCGGATGAACTTATCCTCTAACTCCCTTTAGCCTGTCACCACACCCTTGATGGGTTTTACCGGCGATTCCGTAAGGGTGGAGGGCGAGATTACTCTCCCTGTTACAGCCAGGACGCCACCGTGTCAGAGCACGGTTCTCATGAACTTCTTAGTCGTCCGAGTTCCGCTGTCCTACAATGCCATTCTTGGGAGATCCGGTCTGAACCTTCTGGATGCGTTATCTCCACCAAAAGATTACTCATAAGGTTTCCTACTAGCAAGGGAGTTGGGGAGATGTGGGGGGAGCAGAACCCAATACCACTCTGCTACCATATGGCCCCCAGCCTGCAGGGGGCAGTGTCTATACCAACACCAAAGCCGCTCGACCCCCAAGACCTGGAGAGGAGAGGGGAGCCGGCCGAGCACCTGCTGAATTTCCCACTAGGGGACGACCGAACAAGAACCATCCAGATTGGAGCCCTACTTTTGGAGGAGGCGCACGATTGGCTTCTTGCTTTCCTGTGGGCCAACTCTGACATCTTTGCATGGTCATCATCCGACATGTCGGGTATCCCCGAAGAGGTAACTACCCATCAACTCAATATCAAACTAAGGTGTCGGCCCGTCTGGCAGAAGAGGAGAAGCTTTGCCCCAGACCGACATAAGGCCATTGACGAGAAGGTTCGCAAGCTGGTGGCTGCTGGCCACATCCAAGAGGTCCACTACCCCGACTGGCTGGCAAACATCATGATGGTCCACAAGGCTAGTGGGAGCTGAAGGATATGCATGGACTTCACTGATCTCAACAAGGCCTGCACCAAGGATAGCTTTCCGTTGCCACGGATTGATCAGCTGGTGGATGCCACGTTCGGTCACGGGACCCTCAGCTCCATGGATTCCTTCTCGGGATACAACCAAATCAAGAAGGATCCGGCGGACGAGGAAGCTACCTCATTTGTGATCGAGAAGGGGATAGATACTGCCACAAGGTGATGTCGTTCGGATTGAAGAATGCAGGGGCCACTTACCAGAGGCTGATGAATAAGGTCTTTGAAGACTAGATCGGGCGCAACATGGAGGTGTACGTGGATGACATGCTAACCAAGAGTATCCGTACCACTGACCATATTGCCGACCTTGCGAAGACCTTCGACAATCTCCGTCGGTACCAGATGAGGTTGAATCCCAGCAAGTGCGCCATCGGGGTTACAGCCGGCAAATTCTTGGGCTTCATGGTGATGCAGTGTGGATCGAGGCGAACCCTGATAAGATCCGAGCCATCTTAGACATGAGGTCCCTGGTTAACAAGAAGGAGGTGCAGCGCTTGACCGGAAGGATGGCGGCCTTGAGCCATTTCTTGTCCAAGTCCGTGGAGAGGTGTCTGCCTTTCTTTAAGGCGCTGCGCAAAGTCAACGGCTTCGAGTGGACGAAGTTTTAGAAAACCTTTGAGGAGTTAAAGGAGTTCTTATCCACTCCGTCATTGCTGTCCAAGCCAAGGGGCAGGGAGAAGCTCTTTATGTACCTTGCGGCCTCTTCCGAGGCTATAAGCTCCGTGCTTGTTCGCATGGACGCCAACGGGACACAGAAGCTAGTTTACTACACCAGTAAGGTGCTTCATGATGCGGAGACTACATATTTCAGAATCGAGAAGATTATTTTGCCCTGATCGTCTTTGCCAAGCACTTTAGGCCCTACTTCCAAGCTCACCCGATCGTGGTGGTCACGGATCAACCACTCAAGGCAATTTTCTCTTGTCCTGATACCTCTGGCCAATTGGCGAAGTGGGCACTCAAGCTGGGAGAGTTCGACCTATCGTTTTGACCTAGGTCAAACATGAAGTCCCAGATCTTAGCAAATTTTTTGGTCGAGTGCACATGGACAGAGGAGCAGCCAAAGGAGCCCCATGCAAACCCCTCGGACGTCGCAATCGAGGGAAGAGGGGAGGACTGGATCCTTCACGTGGATGGGGCATCAAATTCTCAAGGAAGCGGGGTAGGCCTCCAGATGGTGTTGTGACCGAGTACGCCCTCCGTTTCCTCTTCTCGGCCACAAACAACTAGGCTGAGTATGAAGCCTTACTGTCAGGGATGAGACTGGCGCAGGAGCTCGCGGTGAAATGCCTTAGAGTCTTCACTGACTCTCAGCTCATCTCTGGTCAAATCAAGGGAAAGTACGAGGCTCGAGATCCTACTATGTCTCGTTATTTGAGTATGGTGCAGTCACAAGCCTCTTCCTTTGCTCACTTCAGTGTCAGTTACATCCCCCGGGAGGAGAATGCTAGAGCTGATGCTTTGTCCTGGCTAGCCACTTCGGCCAATGGGACCTTAGGGAGAACCTATGTGGAGCATCTGGAAGCTCCAAACATTGATGTGGTAGAAGAATCCATGCTAGTCAATCAAGATTCTTCCTGAATGGATGTTTATATCTGGTACTTCACCAATGGCACCCTCCCAGTCGACCCCGCTGAAGCCAAGATATTAAAGTGGCAAGCATCCAAGTTCCTAATGCTCGACGGACAACTGTACCAAAGATCCTTCTCTCATCCTCTCCTCAAATGCATCGGTCCTACAGGCACTAACTACATCCTCCGTGAGATCCACTAGGGTATATGCGGAAACCACTTGGAGGGTAAAGCGTTATCACATAAGGCCCTACGCCAAGGCTACTACTGGCCTACCATACAGGGAGATGCGGCCGAGTTGGTCCGGAAGTGCGATAGCTGCCAGCGACATGCTAACATTCAACAGCTGCCAACCTCTCAGCTGAGCCCCCATCGGCTCCATGGCCTTTCGTCAGTGGGGAATGGACATTTTGGGACCATTCCCTCCAGCCTCTAGTCAACGGAAGTTTCTGCTCGTTGCCATCGATCATTTCACTAAGTGAGTAGAGGCCGAAGCACTTACCAAAATCACCGAAGCCAAGGTGAGGAATTTCTTTTGGAAGCCTGTTATCTGTCGGTTCGGACTACCCCATACCCTTGTCACCGATAATGGTCGACAGTTCGACAACACTCCTTTCAGACAGTTTTGCGCCAAACTGGGCATATGTCAAAGGTTCATCTCTGTCGGTCATCCACAATCAAATGGAGCGGCTGAGGTGACAAATCGGATTATCCTTCAAGGGCTTAGGACACATCTGGATGATTTTAAAGGAAGATGGGTGGAGGAGCTCCTGAACGTGTTGTGGGCGTATCACACAACACCTCGAACCCCCACGAGAGAAACTCCTTTCAGCCTTGTGTTCGGGTCGGAGGCAGTCATTCCAGTGGAGATTGGCATTCCTAGTCCCCAAATATAATCGTATGATGAGGGGGACAATCCCAGCCAGTTGAGAGCCAACCTCGACCTCGTTGAAGAAGTCCACGATCAAGCACGACTCAAAATGGCTTCCTACCGACAAAGGGTTGCAAGGTACTACAATGCCCGAGTTTGCCCCAGGACATTCCTCCCTAGAGACCTGATCCTTAGAAGATCCGAAGTCTCCAAACCCACGGAGGGGGGAAAGCTGTCGCCCAATTGGGAAGGACCTTATCGAGTCACCGATGCACTTCATTGCGGAGCATACCGGATCGAAGGATTGGATGCGAAGCCTCTTCCTCGCACCTGAAACACGGACAACCTCCGTCGGTATTATCAATGAAGTGTACTGATATCATAAGCTTAAGCATTTCTACTAAAATAATATTTACTTTTCCACTAACAAAAGTGTCTTCAAGCAATCTTGCTTCTTCAGCTCAAGCCCAACCCAGCTCGGCGCTCAAGCTTGGCTCCGCATCGGCACTCAAGCCCGACTCAGCATCGGCACTTAAGCCCGGCTTCGCGTCGGCACTCAAGCCCGGGCATCGGCACTCAAGCCCAACCCAGCGTCGGCACTCAAGCCTGACCTAGCGTCGGCACCCAAGCCCAGCTCCATGTCGGCACTCAAGCCCCGCGTCGGCACTCAAGTCCGACCCAGCGTCGGCACTCAAGCCCGACCCCGCATCGGCACTTAAGTCCGACTCAGCGTCGGCACTCAAGCCCAACCCAGTGTCGGCACTTAATTCAAACAATTTTGTTTCGGTCTCAACTATGGCTCCAAGTCCCCGCTACAGCCCGTGTTTCCATCCTGGCTTCGGCCTCACCTAACCTTAGCTACAGTTTCGGTTCCTATCTCGGATCTACACTCTCGGCCATGGCTCTAAAGAGAGCGTCTTGGCTATTACGAAAGCAGATTACCAACACAAAATTCCAAAGTGTATTTTCATTGGTTGTAAAGTCTTACAAAGTTGCCGACTCTAGTCGGACCTTATTACAAGGAAAAATAAAAAAGAGATGGTGCTCAGGACTCAGCTAGCGTTGGATCATCATTGGGGGAAGGATCTTCTTCTTCTTCGTCTGGTTCCAGGTCGCCGATTCCCTCGAGACCATAGATTCTTCTTACTTTGGCCTTACAATCTTGGAAGCCCACATTGCATGCGAAGGCAGTGGCCCCGGCCAGCTCCTCCACATAACTAGTGGACTGCCTGAAGCTCTCTACGGCCTCAGCGGCCTTCTTCTCGGCCGCAGCGACCTTTTCTTCGGCAGTCGTTGCAGCCACCTTCAGGTCAGCTATCTCGGCGTCGGATCGGCGGGCGATCTCTTCGGCATTTTCTGCCCACTCCTCGGTCGCTTTTATTTCGATAATGGTGGAGTGTAGTCGATTCTTCAATACAAACACCTCTGACTCCGCAATCCTTTGCTTCTCTACTGCCGCCCGAGCATTATCGAGCTCACGGGCTACTTGGCATTGAGCTTCCTCAAGCGCCTCTTCTGCCCTTCTCGACCGGGCCAGACCCTCGATCGAGCGGCCTCGACCTCGGCCTCGGCCCTCTCTGCCCGGGCCAAACCTTTAGCTCGAACGACTTCTAAGGCCCTCTCGGCCCTTTCTGCCGGGCCAAACCCTCGACTCGGGCTGCCTCCAGAGCCTTCTCGGCCTTTTCTGCTCTGACCTGAGCTTGGCTAACCTCTTCATTCAAATGGCCGAGGGTCTCCTTGGCCTGGGATAGGACACCTTTGACGGTGGCTAAGGAATTCATCGCCTGCACAAGTAACATTCGAGTTAAGTGACAAGGAAAATTCTTAATGAAGACTATTGATAAAGGGGGAAATACTTACCCAGAGGTGAGCCACGGAGGCTTCACGGAAAAAGATAGAGGTCCCTTGGTTCTGGAGGACCCTCTGAAGCTCTGGTACGCAGACTTGAGCCATTGTTCGCTCGGCACAACAACCATGATGCTCAAGGATTGACCGAAAGGAAGGCGCATCATCTTCGTCTTCCTCCGCGGTCTTGGTGGGTGCCGAAACCACTGGCACCGGATCAAAGGCCGATGGTGCCCCTTCCGTTGGTGCTACTGCCTATGGACGCTCTTCGACTATCGCCTCTTCGGTTGGTGGAGCGGCCTCTAGAGCCGGCTCAGTGGCCGATGCGATCGGCTCCACCTCAGGAGCGGCAAGCGGTGGTGATGGTGGAATTTCAGCCCTCGGCTCCTCCGGGGGCATGTTGGTGAGATCAATGGGGGCCTCCCAGTCCGCTCGAGGCTCGCAGATGAGTGGGGTTGGGGACCGGGACGATGCTGGTAAAGGTGACTGAGGCCTCTTCCTTGATTCTTCGGCCTCTTCATTTCTCCCCGTGGCCTCTCCGGCCTTGGCTTTCCTTTTGGCCTTAATTTTGGCCCTCTTCTTGGCGGGGGCACCATCCGCCTGGGCTCTTCTTTCCCTGGCCGCAGCCTTCCTCACTGCTTGGATCGATGGCAGCATATTTGCATAAGTCAAAGGACTTGGTAAAAAAAAGGGGGAAAAAGAAAGAAGAGAGCAAATGATATGAGTGAAGAGGGGAAAAGTCATGGCTGCTCATCGCTACTCAAAATGAGGCCTGCTAGCCGAAGGTTCTCTTCGGCCAACAGTTGGTTGCACCGAGGGACGTCGGTAGTTATCAGCTGCCCGAACGCCTCTTGGTCCCTTGGGAGTATGGTCGGATCCTTGTTCGGCTCGGTATTTGGAGTCCCCCGCACTGTCCTTACCCCCTCAACTTGAGCAAAGAAAAACCTATCTTTCTACCCCTTGATGGACGTAGGAAGATATAGTTTGAGGGTTCTGATTGGTCTAGGGGCAAAGGACCACCACCCCGACTATTTCCTAAGGGTATAAAAGCATCAGAAAAGAGAGATCCTAGCCTCAATCCCATGGATGTGACACAGCACTAAGAAACCGACAATGATCCGAATGGAATTTAGAACCAACTGTGCCGGTGCTAAAGAGTATCTATCTAGGAGGTTAAGTATGAAAGAGTGAATGGGAAGGAGAAGGCCGACCTTGAAGTAGGTCTCATATAGGGCAACTCTACCGGGACAGGAAGAAGTAACCCTATCTTCAGGAAGAGGTCGGAATAAGCAGATGTTGGTGGGGAGGCTGTACTTGGCCCTAAGATTTATTATCTCTTGGGCGGTCATACTAGAGGCAGTCCACTCGAGAGACTGCCCCACGGTGGAGGATGAGCTGGCGACAGTCGAATGGCGCCGAATGAGAGCCCATCCGGCGGCCGGGCAACTCCCGATGGCTTGTTGCTGCTCTAATGGGACCCTGTCAATAGAGGAGGAGGACCAACTCGATGTTGGAGAAGGGGAAGGCTGCGAAGGATTGGGGGAATATCCCTCGGAGTCGGAAATAGAACACGATAAAGATGAATCCATGGAAAGGATGAACTAACCTGGAGGAGGGATCGAAAAGCTGAATTGGGACGGAAGGCTCGGGAAGAAGATGAACAGGCACTCGAGCAGGATCGAGAGGAGGAAGAAGGAAGCACATGCAGTGGAAGCGGCTCAGGTCAGGGACGACTCCTTTTGTAACCTCGTTATTTCAAATTGTCCGCCTGGTTCGATTTGGCCATGTGCCCGCTCGCCACTGGAGATTGTTTCGGTAACCATCCGATGCATAGAACGCGAGGGGCATCAGCAATGATGGGATAGCGGTGACCTCATCGCAATGATGGTGCCCGCCATTTTAGTCCCGTACCCAAGGAGAATCCCCCTTTGATTTAAACGGTCAGAACGGACGAGGCAGTGGCATTGCAACGCCCGATGCCTCATCAAAGAAATATGGCCTTTGGGGACGTGTCCTCTTAGCAGCCGTTGGCGCACGAAGATTAGCCACTAGGTGATATACAATGCCCCTTTCGCTGGTGATTGTACACCCACCCATCTCAGGGGCGGGGGGCATCTGATATGGCTGATCATGCCCCAAAGCGATGGAGTAACATCCTGCATGATTCTCGGAGCCAAGTAATAATTTGGCAGCTAGTCCCGGCCTCGGCCTCGGCCTCGGACTTCACATCGGCCTCAGCCTCGGCCTCGGCCTCAGACTTCACATCGGCCTCAGCCTCGATCATGGACTTCATCTCAACTTCGACGTCGGCCTCGAGCCCAGTCTTGGCCTCAGCCTCGAGCCCCGCCTCAGCCTCGGCATGCCCTCAGCCTCTAGCCTTAGCCGCTAAACCAACCCCGAATATGGTTCCCAACAACCTAGCAAGCGCCCAGGGCTGCCACGTCGCCCACTAACCCACTCGTTCTAAGACTACGGAAGGTTACCGTTATTTACAGCGCACGCTAATAGCAACATGCCCACCCACTACTCGTGGCACCAGTTTTGACAGACAACGTGATTCAACGGTCAACCGCGAAGGGTAAGAGGGACCTCCGAACAGGTATAAAAACCTTCACTTACAACGAGGAAGGGGATCGAACTCTCACACTGAGTCATATTCGAATACTGTTCTCCATACCACTAACTAGAGCGTCGGAGGATCCCCATCGAAACCACCAGTCCGGGACTTTGTTGCAAGTTTCCGTCTAAAGAAGGAGACCCTGTCAACTCCTAGAAGATCTACAGAGCTTTCTTGTCACCCGATGCTCTCAGGAAGTGATCTGGCGGAAATAATAACCATCGAATATTCATAACATCAACTGGTTATTTACGGTCCCATAGAGGATCAGCATACTAGAGAAGGCAAAGATCAGCAATTTATATGCCGTGAATGTGCCGACAACTCAGATATACACTGCCATAGCAAGAAGAAAAGGAGATAGAAGATAATTGGATTTCAGAGAGAAGGATGCTTGTAATTTCATCTGTCGCAAATGTCAGTCTCAGCTGAAAGAAGGAGATGCTCAGTCGATGGTAAACCATTTCATAGAAATGCGAGTAAAAAATGTCAATTTCTTCTATACCTTAGATATCAATGATAATGGACAGCTCAGGTCTGTCTTCTGGATTTATCCAAGGTCAAGATCGGCATACACATTCTTTGATAATGTTCTAAGCTTTGACTCAACCTACTTGACAAATAGATATCAAATGCCTTTTTATCCATTCGTCGGGGTCAACCATCATGGACAGTCCATATTGCTTGGTTGCGCATTATTGTCTGATGAAAGGACTAAGACATATAAATGGATTTTTCAATCATGGCTAGATGCAAGTGGTGGTAAAGCATCTAATGCCATAATAACTGACCAAGATAAGGCAATCAAGGCTGTTGTTAGAAAGGTTTTTCCTTACGCACGACATCGATTTTATCTTTAACATATATTGAAGAATATACCTGAAAAGATTGGCCATATTTGCACAGCAAATCTCAAATTTATGATTGATTTTGATGAGGCGATATATGATTCACTGACCATACAATCATTCAACGAAAGATGGGCACATCTCATAAAGAAATATGAAGAATGCAAGACTATAAATTGGTTAAATGGCCTTTACAAATATCGGGATAAATGGGTCCCAGTTTACCTTAAGGATACATTCTTCGCAGGTTTATAGGATATTATACTTGGTTTATGTTCATGTTTAATGCTTCTTTTTTTGACATAATTATGTATAGGGATGTCAACTTCACAAAGGAACAAGGGCATCAATCACTTCTTCGATGAGTTTATAATTTCGAAGACTACAATCACGGAGTTCATAGATAAGTACGAAGATGTCTTGAAAAAAAGATACGAGGCAAAAAATGAGGAAGATAATAGGACATTGCAAATGAATATTTTTCTAAAGACATCCTCACCTTTTGAGAGGCAAGTAATAGAAAAGTATACAAGGCGTATTTTCAAAAAATTTCAGAATGAGATCCTTGAAATGGCTGCATCAAATGCTAAATTGATCAAGGAAGCTGACAACTATGTTGTATATTCTGTAAAGTCATGAAATGATTGCAATCAATGGAATCGGCAAGAAGATGATAAAAGATTATATCATGTCATACGATAAAATTTTTAAGGATGTCCAATGACAGTGTCGATCCTTTCAGTTCAAGGGTTACCTGTGTAGGCATGCCTTGTTGGTTCTTCATCAAAGCGACGTATTTCGTTTACCAGATAAGTACTTCTTGAAGAGATGGTGCAAGGACATGAAATACCAATTCGATGATTTCGACTGCAATACTGAAGGTTGTGATAAAAGCACATGCAGTCTTTTTTTATTTTAAATATTTTATTATATATTTTCAGTAAAATTATGTTATTGATTGTAGATATGCTTTACTGAGTCATCGGATGATGAAGCTCGCAGAGATAGCCTCCATGTCTGAAGATGCATTTAATTTAGTGATGGATGATCTAACATCAATATTCAAAAGTGTCGTGGATGCTAACTGCATAGCTAAGGCAAGTACAAAATTTGTAATTAAAGATCTTAAGCAAATTAGGATGAAATGTCGCCCAAGAGAAAATAGATTAAATAGTGGAGTTGAGAAGAAGTCAAAGAGATCAAGAAAAAATATGGTCAAAGCATCCATTGATGCTCCTCCAATGCAAAATAAAATAAGAGCTGGTTCAAGCAACAGGCAAACATGTATGCAATCAACTAACACTGGAGAGAAAATAAAAAAAATTGTACCATCTTTCAAAACATTGTTAGACGAGTTTGATGCTTATGTATTAAGTCAACTAACACCGGAGATTAAATAAAAATTTTTTCCATCCAATTTAAAGCATAGGTGTCATAGGTTTGTAACTACGGTGTCATAGTCATAAATCTGAGATGTCATAGTTCTTTTTTGGGCGATTTCCTCCTAGGATATCGCAAGTCTCATCCCCAGCGATCGGTTTAAGTATAAGTATCGTAGGCTTGTAACTAGTGTATCTTAGTCGTAATCTAGGGTATCGTAGCTCTTTTTTCGGCCGATGTCCTTCTGGAATATTGCAAGTCTCATCTCCAGCGATCAGTTTAAGCAAGAGTGTCATAGGTTTGTAACTATGGTGTCATAGTCATAAATCTAGGGTGTCGTAGCTCTTTTTTTTAGCGATTTTCTTCTGTAATGTCGCAAGTCTCATCTTCAGCGATCGATTTAAGCACGTGTGTCATAGGCTTGTAACTTGGGCGTCTTAGTCATAATCTGGGGTGTTGTAGCTCTTTTTTTGGTCGATGTCCTCCTAAGATGTCGCAAGTCTCATCTCCAGCATCAGTTTAAGCACATGTGTCGTAGGTTTGTAGCTACAGTGTCTTAGTCATAAATCTAAGGTATTGTAGGTCTTTTTTCAAGCAATTTCCTTTTGAGAGTCACAAGTTTCATCTCTAGCGATCGGTTTAAGCACGGGTGTCGTAGGCTTGTAACTAAGGTGTCTTAGTCGTAATCTGGGTGTCGTAGCTCTTTTTTGGGTCGATATCCTCCTGGGATGTCGTAAGTCTTATCTCTAGCGATCAGTTTAAGCATAGGTGTCGTAGTTTGTAACTACGGTGTCTTAGTCATAAATCTAAGGTATCGTAGCTCTTTTTCGGTCAATTTCCTCCTGGAATGTCGCAAGTCTCATCTCCAGCGATCGGTTTAAGCACATGTGTTGTAGACTTGTAACTAGAGTATCTTAGTCGTAATCTAGGGTATCGTAGCTCTTTTCAGCCGATGTCCTCCTAGGATGTCGTAGAGCATATTCGTTCAACGCGCGTTTAAAGCACGGGCGATGCGTGGCCAATTGAAGGATTAGAAATGTCTCATCCCGTTAGCCAAGGAGAAACTCTCGCTTTTCTATTACGAATAGGCTTGCATGGGCGACACTTGTTCCGAATCAGGGATCGAAACATAGAGGTCGACGAACTTTGGTTTCCCAACTCTATATATTAATTGTTTTTGTCCCCCAGCTCGACGACTATAAAAAGGGAAAGGATGAGTTTTGCCTGCAACCACACGAAGCGTTCTCTTTGTTTGAGAGAGGGATTCTGGGAGAGCTTCGCTCATGTCGCACCGGAGGCAGAGGAGTTGAGTTTCCTGTTTAGCATTCGACTTGGGCTCGAGGGTTCCGATGAAGAAGGTGCTGAACAGTAGCAGACTGCCAAGGGAATGCTGCCATGGGTAAGGCGCCATCAAAGAATGCTCTGACCTCCCTTTTACAGCATACAAGTGTGAAGAAGAGAAAGGGAAGAGGCCATAGAGGTCTTTCTGAAAACGTAAAAAAGCGTTACCGTATGATTTCCTAGGCCATCAATAATTGATGGCTGAAAAACATTGCTATGGAAATTTTCAATATGCCCCGGCGCATCTATAAGTAATTGTAATGAAAATATTTAATGAATAAAAATTTTAATAATTACCCATTTTACCTGTGCCTGAGTGAAGATTGTTAAGGTCGGAACTTACGATATCCCAAAGAAGCTGTTGCGACATCCCAATTCTCACCTAACGACATCCTAGCTTTAAAACGATGACACCTGACCTTTAAAATGACACCCCAGTCCAATTCTTACGATACCCCAACTTTAAAACGACGACACCCGAGCGGAGACTGTTAAGGCTGAAACTTACGACATCCCAGAAAAGCTATTACGACACCCTAGTCCAATTCTTACAACACCCCAGCTTTAAAACGACGACACCCGAGCAGAGACTGTTAAGGCCGAAACTTACGACATCCCAGTAAAGCTATTACGACACCCAGTCCAATTCTTACGATACCCAAGAAGAGAATGTTAAGGCAGGACTCACGAGATCCTAAAAAAGCTGTAACGACACCCTAGTTCTTAGATGTTACAACATCCTAGCTTTAAAACGACGATACCCGAACGGAGAATGTTAAGGCCAGAACTTACGACATCCCAAAAAAGTTGTTATGACACTCCAGTTCAATTCTTATGACACCCTAGCTTTAAAATGATGACATCCGAGTGGAGAATGTTAAGGTCGGAACTTATGACATCTAAGAAGATCTGTTACGACACTCCAATTCAATTCTTATGACAACACTCTAGCTTTAAAATGATGACACCTGTTTCCCGACTGATAAGACCAGAACTTACGACATCCTAGAAAAACTGTTATGATACCCAAGTTCCCACCTTATGACATCCCAGTTCTCACCTAACGACACCCTACATGAAAAAGTTGAAATTCTTGATATCAGAGGAAAAAAATTTACGAAACCCCTATTGTAAAATAACGACACTCTAGTTTTAAGGCAAAGTATAATACCTTAGAAAAATTGTTACGACACCTAAGTTTCTACCTTACGACACCCCAGTTCCCATTGTACGACACCCTACACAAAAAAGTAGAAATTCCTAGGCTCAAAGGAAAAAAAACTAACGACACCACTGTTGTAAAATTACGACACTCTACTTTTAACATAATAACATCCCGGATGAAAACTTAAGAGACTCGGAAGTAAAAAAGGCAAAGTATAAAGACAAGATATCTAACATCCATGTAAAGCACCATGACATCCATGTAAAAATTTTACAATTGCATAAATTCTGAAATAGTATCAGCATGAATAAATTACATAAAATTTTCATCAATAAAAGAATGAAAAAATTAAGAACAGTTTGAATCAAAATTGTCGATTTTTTGGTTGAGGCATTCTCTCAATATCTTCGCTACTAATTGTCGCCGATAATCTCTTATTTCATCTTCCGTGAAATCTATCTTCATATCAGGATTGTCCCGACGAGCAAAGTATTCCATGTACTTCAGATAATAGAGGCCGCAATCCAATGATCCGAGATGTTGACTTGGGCAATCCGAAATCTCTTCTATCGGTCAATTCATCACCTCTTTCTTATCGCAGTATATATGGATATGTGGCCGAGAATGTTATGCCATTTCTTCGCATTGGCCTTGTACTTGGCGTTGCATTTTAATAAATTCATATGCATGAACACATTTCTTTCCATGTTGACAATAACCAGATGCCAGTGCGAATTATTCGAATTCATGATGGAGAAAAGAAACCAAAATTGAGCCTTTTTTTTCATCGCTTACTCTATCAAAGATCGTAGGCTCGATCGTTCCAACGAGTTCATGAGCAGATAATGAAAAATTCAAACACAAACCAGTTGTCATAACAGATGCAACGATGTACTTATAATATCGTTCCGGATGCACTGCTCAGGTCCTCATCAAAAACTCCTGTCTGACATCAATAATCTACCAATGCAATGTAAACCGATTAATAATATTCTAAAATCAACATCAAGAAAAGTTTTCCTGAGATACTTACATCGTCGATTATTATATCTTTGTTAATAAGATCTTGAAGACTTTTTCTTGTAATGGTGCCACCTAAATTATTGGTGTACATAATTTCATCGCTAAAATGTTTAAGCATAAAAGCTATAAGACATCTTGGAAGATAAAATAGAATACGCGATACGAAAAAAATGTTATCACTTACGAGCTTATTCGTTTGCTCAAAAAGTTTTTGATAATAATTTGGTCTTCTTCGATTCTTATGTTGCCCTTTGATGTGCCCACTGTCTTCGACGACTTTTTAGGACGGACTATCTCATAAGAATCCCCTATGAACTTGGATGCCTTACGCCTCCTGGGCTTTTTATTAACCCTCTTAATAAGCGAAGGCATTCCAAAGAATTATATGTCCCCCTCATCGCCCTTTGGCGCGGAGTGACAATTTTATTATCATAGGGTACATGGGTGATGACTATTTCCCTGGATTTAGGCTCCTCTTGGCCCTTCATAGAATGCCTCTTTTTTCTCTTTTCCTCATCTTTATTTGTATTCCCAGGCTCAGTTTGATAATCCAAGGAATGCCCCTTCTCTCTCTTCTCCTCTGTATTTGCATTCTCAGGTTCAATTGGATACTCTAAGAAATGCCCATCCTTCCTCTTCTCCTCCTCTTTTTCTGTGTTCCTAGGCTTTGGTCCTCCAAGGAATGCCCCTCTTCCCTCTTTTTCTCCCTCTTATCTTCCTCTTTTTCTGCATTCATGGGCTCCTCTTGGTCCTCCAAGGAATGCCCCTCCTCTATCCTCTCCTCTCTCTTCTCCTCATCATTACTTGCATTGCTCTCCTTTTTGTGCAATGAACTGATGAGGCTCTCAGCTATGGCAAGCATGTACTTAACATCATCGAGTTGATTCTTAACGCACCCCAGTTCAATCCTCAACTCGGCACAGCTTACACAGCTTTCTGTTGGTTTAAGGGACGCTACGCTCTATGGAGTGAGAAGCCAGCGCTCTTGTGCCATTGGTATAGTAGCTCCCTCCAACTGCAAGGCAAGATGATAAACAAATTAATTTAAAATTAATAATAATAAATTAAGTTTTAAAATATTTATGGAGCAATAGATTATCTTACCAAATCGTGAGGCTGCATGTTGGCAACCCAAACAATCTGCACCTTCAATTAGCTGTCATACCACTTCAACAGCTGGGGCAGTTTATTGGGATATGCTAGAGCTTTTATTGAGGTATGCTCAAGGAACCACGCCTACACATGATAACTTTCTATATAAAAAATATATTTATAAAAAATTATAATAACGATACTCTTTTGCATCTAAATAATCCTTACCATTAGTGCTGCTGAGCATCCAAACAAGATAGGCTGCCTTCTAACCTTGTTGGCTCTCTTTGAGTGGATTGGCTCCTCGAATCGCGAGCAAGCAGCGACTTCTGGGAGACCCTGAACGATCAACTCTTTGATTGCAAAAGCAATGTCGATCCTCTCCAATTGAGTTAAGTCAACCAAGTACTGGATAAGATATCGTGGACATGTCTGATTAGACTTTGGAGCCAAAACATGACAAACATGTAGGCAATCCAAAGTCTAACAGTGTCCTCGACATCCTCCTATATCTTGGATAATTGGAGTCCTTTTATTAACTTCTCCAGCCCCTTTTGATGAAGATTTAAAGCTCGGTCAAATCGTCTGAATAACCTTTCATTGTACAATTGACAGGACGTGTCGATTTTCTTTCCATAAACTCGAAGCCCCAAATCAATGTGACTTTATCGGCACTGAATATGACCACCTTGCCATAGAAAATAAACTCCTCGCCTTCATTCCCGTCGACTGAGAATTTCTACATATCGACGAAGGCACAAAATAGGATCCTTTGGATAAGTTCTTTTTTTGAACGATTTTCTCTTGGGGTATCGTGAGGCTTTTCTCCAGCGTCCGTTTTAAGCACGGGTGTCATAGCTTTGTAACTAGGGTGTCTTCATATTTCAACTTGGTGTCGTAGATCTTTTTTTGAATAATTTTCTTATGATATGTCGTCAAGCATATCCGTTAAAGCACGGGTGTTGTAGATTTGTTAGTAAGCTATCTTAATATTTCAACTGGTTTGTCATAAACGATTTTCGAATGATTTCCTTCTGGTATATCATCAAGCATATCTATTAAAGCACGGATGTCATAGCTTTGTAACTAGGGTGTCTTAATATTTCAATTGGGGTATCGTAAACGATTTTCGAGCGATTTCCTCCTGAAGTGTCACGAGGCTTTTCTTCGGTGTTCGTTTTAAGCATGGGTATCGTAGCTTTGTTATTAAGGTGTCTTAATATTTTAACTGGGATGTCATAAATCTTTTTTCGAACAATTTTTCCTTAGGATGTTGTCAAGCATATCCGTTAAAGCACGAGTATCATAGCTTTGTAACTATAGTGTCTTAATATTTCATCAGAGTATCGTGTGTCAATAAGTAAAAGAAACGACACCAGAAGAAATAACACCCACCTACCTTCAAAAAAAGAATAAGAAAAAGAGCCCCACTATCATTTTTTAAGGTCTCTTTTGAAGGGCAAAATAGTCCTTTACCTTACGTGCACGTACTGCAGAAGCGCTTTTAATGAACATCACGATCAAAACGTAACATCGTATCACTGTTATCTCGTCCCACAGCGTCAGACCACGTAGGATCCACATGGACCAATAAGGAGGGGTGATGCAACCCACGTAAAATTTGCTACACCAAAGGTGATGTATAAAAACTTTTCCTTATGCAATGTCATATCGTATCTTTTAATTGGATATTTGTATATAAACTAACTTGTAATGAAATGAAAATATTATTAGCTATCTATTTTCTTTTATATTTTACACCTCCATTTGATATGAAAAATTGAGTTAAAGTTAAAATTATCCGGCTCCACTGCCACCAACAACCCGAACATAAGGTTGACACAACAAAAAACAAGAGCTCAGCCACATGATCACATGTGGTTTAAGTTCTCTCACATAGACGTCTCATGCATTACATGATGCAAAATCCTATAGATTTGAAAACAGATGCATCCCATGAGTGCACCCAATCAAAATTTTAATATCTTGTCGCAAGAACACTGCAGGACTAATCATTCAGCTAAAGCCTTTCCTTGGATGTAGCACTCCAAATATTTATGGCATGTTATACAAAAATTCCAGCATAACAACTAGCCTAGGGATTATGCTATCAAGAAAGCACAGTACAGGGACAACCCCAAAGGCACAAGCAACAATAAGATCTAGATTTACAACTGCATTGTGTACCTGTCTACCTGGAATGGTATCCGGCTCCACTGCCACCAACAACCCGAACATAAGGTTGACACAACAAAAAACAAGAGCTCAGCCACATGATCACATGTGGTTTAAGTTCTCTCACATAGACGTCTCATGCATAGCATGATGCAAAATCCTATAGATTTGAAAACAGATGCATCCCATGAGTGCACCCAATCAAAATTTTAATACCTTGTCGCAAGAACACTGCAGGACTAATCATTCAGCTAAAGCCTTTCCTTGGATGCAGCACTCCAAATATTTATGGCATGTTATACAAAAATTCCAGCATAACAACTAACCTAGGGATTATGCTATCAAGAAAGCACAGTACAGGGACAACCCCAAAGGCACAAGCAACAATAAGATCTAGATTTACAGCTGCATTGTGTACCTGTCTACCTGGAATGGTATGCAACTTCACTGTATGGGCCAACACAAATGCGCAGTTGATGCAGAAAAGGGACAACAGGGAGTTATCTGGTTTTGCATCAGTTTCCTAGAGTGGTATCATTCCTACCTAGTTCACTCGGTGGTGGAAGGAGAAGGGCAAGTCTTTGTTTATATCGTTCAATCCGTAGAGGCCGCTCCTTTCTCAACCTGTGGCAGACGAAACAAAACAAGATTATAAATTTTCTGCTTTACCAGCCTCTGGTGTTTGCCATGCATACAAAGATGGTCAAAAGCTCCAGCACTACATATAACACAATGAAATCTGATGCTAATTTGAGTTGACATTGTTCATGCGTAGCCTAGTTATATAAGGCAGTTCAGCACACAGTTACCAACATTTACTATTAAGCTAACTAACCTGTTCAGGCTTCGTAATTGGCACCTTGCAGTAACTTCTGCATGTGTTGTAATTGATACAGGAGATTCATGTCCCTTGTATGGTAATACCACTAACAATCATATGCATGCAAATGCACAAGCTAATGCATCATAGTAGCATGCGCGCGCACACACTACACTAATTTTAACACTTGGATCAGTGGAGTAAAACAAGACACACAAGGAACAAGCTCAAGGAGTGAAACATTTCTTTAATTCGTATAGGTAAGCACAGGTAATGCCAAGGCAATCAAGGAACAAAAGCAATTTATGAAAAATTAGAGCCCGTAATTAGTAATGAATTCAATACCAAGTAATTTTCAAATGGGATACAATGGAAAAATGGAAAAACTGAAAAAATATTTGAACAGCTGGTTCTCAGCGTCCCTAAATATTGAAATTCTAGAGATTGAGTAGCCACACTTATCCTCATAACTCTCTTTTCCACCAGTGTCTCACCTTCCCAGACTCCTACTTGGTGAGGGTTATCTAGGGACATGGTAGTCAGGCATCCAAACATATGCAAAATATTTAACATTATAGTGATATCAAGCATGCTGCCAAAAGTAAGTGAAAAAAACTAAAGTAAATTCAGCTCCAAAAATGGTAATAGGGACAAATAATTATATCCAAAGGAGCATAGAAAGCTTACCGTGCCCAAACCCTCTTGGCACGCTTTATATGTCCCTCTAACAGATCACGTGCAGATAACTGCTCAACAGAACCAACATCCCGCAAAGACTACAGGTCAAAATTCATTCTCGTCTCTAAGACAATATCTCATACATGGGCACAAATTTGTAAAACAAACAAACAAACAATAAATCAATGGTACTTATAGGAACACAGCTAAAACACTTGCTGGAAAATAAAATACTGGTCAAATGTTTCAGACCAAAACTAGGAGTTCAGTTAAGATATGGCATAAGTTCTCATCTTCATGCTAGTGTTTTAAAAGGTTGTTGTGGTATGCATATGCAGGTAGTCAAGGGACTGCATAAAGCATATGCGGTATGCAGGCTGTATATGCAAGTACATATAAAATTTTCTTTAATCATTTAAAATGCAAAAATATATTGAATACAATAAAATAAGAACATAACAATAACAAACTAATAACTAGTTCTTATAATTTGATATTGAATACTAAATAACAATAGTTATAACATAATTAACATATTAACAAACTTAACACCCACATCAAAGTGGTCTAAACCCACATTTCACCTACCCATCAGCTTGAATCTGCTCCATTTGCACAGTTCCACATGAAAGTGGATCATATATGTAGCCCCAAAATGCTAAGTAGATCATATATGCAGCTAAAGAATATTAAGCAAATCATTTTTCAACCCGCATGCAGTATGAATGCATATGGTAACTGCACATAGCCAATCAAGTGCACTCAGAGACCATATCTGCATATGTGGTCATATGCATCTCATTCTAAACCATTACTTCATGCTAACCCTTACACCACCACCCTCCCTCATGGTCCCATAATGTGGCCTATCATAGCAAAAACAATGATAGAGAAAATTCAGTTTATGTGAGGTAACTTGGTCACAATTCATGTTACTAGCTTTCAAACATATAAGCCTATAATTCTTTATCTATTAGACCACAGAATGATGCAAAAAATGCATCCTGAGCAAACACCAAGCTCTTGCTTGACTCGTGACACAATAAGTCATGAGAATACCAGTGGCCTAGAACAAACTAGCTTCTTATACATGATTTACATAACATGGTTAAACATCTTCTTTGTTCTCCTTTATGGCTCCTGACTTCTACCAACACAATCGACCCCTTATCCAACATACAAGTTTTGGTGTTCTGCAACAGCTCACAAACCCTCCATGGCCCCTCCAATTCCTTATGCTCGAACAACTAACCACTGGGCATATATTACTAAATTCCAAAGGTATGGAGGGATTATGATTGTGAGAGAGATCTTTCGAAGAAAATATCCCCAATTAAAAAGGAATCAAGTGTCAACAAGATAAAGCAAATTTTATTTCCTTCCGTAGACTTCATAATCTTGGGCTTTTAATGGGTGTGGCCATTTCATTTTGCATTCTCCAATGGTATACAATGGTCTAAATACTAGAATATCAGCTTGTCATTGATTATTTTATACCATTGATTAAGCATTTTAATAACACAATTCAAGGAAATATTCACTAAAAAATAATATTATAATAGTGAAAAAAAGAAATTGAAAATGGGGCTAGTTCAAATCTCTGGAGATGCCAGTAAAAGATATGCAATTAAGTAAATTATGTTTTCACTTTTGAATTTCTTAATCATCTATCAAATCAGAAAAATCATCTCTTTGCTTTTGCAAAGTTAAGCAGATACAATTTTGCTAGTTTACTTAAGAATAAAGCCATTGCAATAACGGAATATTTGGACAACCAAATTTCATTTCGATGTTGATTGCCACCTTATGGTAATCTTGAACTTTTCCAACCTTCAAATCTCTCCCATCAACACATCTTTGTAACTATAAAAACCTTCCACTTGCATAAGATCAAAAGGATGTGGTCTAATAAAAAATTCAGCATAATCAACAATGTTGAAAAAGCCTTTCTATCCTGGTCATGCAGGCAAATATTGTTCTTTAGTTACCCAACAAAGGTCTTAGGAGACCTTCACTTACACGCACCCCCCCCCCCCCCCCCCCCCCTCCCACCAAAAAAAAAAAAAAACCCCTCCATCACCTCACTCTCCTCCCCTTCTCTTATGCCCTGGCACCCACACTGCTGAATACCCTGAACTGTCTCCTGATCATAGCATACATAGTTTCAGTTTTGTTTACACCCCTGTACAAGGGTGAGATGACATGAATGACACCACCTCAAAGTATCTAATATTATCCACTAATAGTGTAAGTCCTGAAGAACCCACTTTCATATTCCCACTGCTGAATACCCTGAACTATCTCCTGATCATGGCAGGGATAGCTCCAGTTTCATTTACACCCCTGTCTATACAAGGGTGAGGTGACATGAATGACACCACCTCAAAGCACCTCAAAGTATCTAATGTTATCCAATAATAGCATAAGGCCTAAAGAACCCACTTTCATATTCCCACTCATCTAGTCCCAATGCTCAGGATACTAGCAAGCCCTGCAGTCCCATTGGTAATTAAAACCTTGACCCAAGCAATTATATTCCTTGAGTCCTTTCTCACTATCATCTCATTTTCAATGTAGTGTCTCCAATATTATCTAGTAAAAGTTAAAGGCCTGCACACACCATATCAGTTACCATGTCCAACAACTTGATCAGGTGGGCAGAGTGAAGTGAAGCAATCGGTGATGCTAGAGACTCAACTAATCAAGTCAGGTCAACATTGACCCTAACCTCTAACCTAACCAGTTTGCACCAAAATCTCTTCTGGCATCAACCTGCTTATACAAATTATGTGTCAGATCAATGTGCCTTATTTCTTGCCAGCTTTCACGAGTTCATGAAGAGCCAAAGATCAGATAGACAATATGGTGGTTGTTTTCCCTTATCGGTGTCTGCTCCCTTTCAAAATTTTGTTCTCCATCCCGGAGATAACTCATCAAATAATAGAAGATAAGCCAAATCATGTTACAAATTTATTTGTTTGAAAGCTAGATAAAACATGCTCAAGGATGGCTCAGCTGCCATAATCAAATTTTTCATTCTACTAAAAAACAAAAAAACATGCATCACATAAGATTTAAAAGAAATTCTGGAAATGAAGGATCCATGGAGTTGCATAAGTCCATCTTTCCTGATCATAACTCAAAGCAAACTTGTTAACTCATTAAGGATCATATGCAATTAATTTACAAATGTAAGCTAGAAAGAAAATACACCATACTAAATGCAACCTTGTGCTTAAGAACCTCCTTCAAGATTATGCCTTACTCGTGCCCAAACATGTTCTGTTATTGCTTTCAATGGTCATAAATACAAAGCAAAAACAGCACAACATAATGTTTAATGTCTTGTTAGAAAAAAATGAAAGTATTTTGTAAAAACAGACCTCTTCCTTGATAGAATCTTCAGTTTCATTGTTGTCTTCACTCTTTCTCAACATTTGAGTGTGAACCATAGATGGAGGCAAAGGTCTTGGTAGCAGCTTCACACCATCCCCAAAATTTGGCTGCAAGAAATAGACAAGATGTAAAAACTTGATGGAGGGCCATACAAGATGTAATCAAATGCCATAAAAAATCATTAAAATGCAAATAACACAAGAACATTAAAATACAAAAAATGGTGTGAAAGCAAAATTATTGACCAGTTGAAAGGGCGGGAAGCCAATGAAAAAAGAATGTCATTATTGCAACTAAAACAAGCAATAAATTGATAATACCTGTTTCTGCATTGAATTCACAAAGTATATGATGATTATTGACACATTCATCAAACAATATCATGTAATCATATTATATGCACTTCTAGGCAAGTTGTTGCATAAGTGCATGTACAGTTCCTTCCTCAATACATTTTTAGCCAATGAAGACATTGTACGATTAACAAGCTATACTATTATCTGTTTATGTGCATGCCTTAACAAAACTACCATGACCATTACTTGTCAGCACTCATTTCTAGACTAACCTGTCATGCAAATGACTGAATAAGCAACAATCTGCATATCCAGGAACAAAAGAGAGACAATACAAAGGGCATGTTTGGTTCACCATTGTTGGTTCAAAAAGTGTAGGCTGTAAGTCACCCACAGTGACTTCAGAATGCCATAAACCAAAGTCCCTTCAGCATCATTTTGGAAAGTCAAGGCATAAACTGGGCAGTTTTGTGAACATTTCTGCTAAAACAAATGCACGAAAGTCAATTTTATGATACGACTTCTTTCGTTTCTGCTAACTTATGACAAAACAAATACATCCTAAGTAAAATATATACCTTGCCCTCTGAAAGAATATGAACTTTTGCCCAATAAATGGCATCAATCAGTAATCTCTTAGAATATATTGACGGTGGTGGAAAGAGGGGAAGGCCTAACATTCAGGAGAAGGAAAGTCAAGGCATAAACTGGGCAGTTTTGTGAACATTTCTGCTAAAACAAATGCACGAAAGTCAATTTTATGATACGACTTCTTTCATTTCTGCTAACTTATGACAAAACAAATACATCCTAAGTAAAATATATAGCTTGCCCTCTGAAAGAATATGAACTTTTGCCCAATAAATGGCATCAATCAGTAATCTCTTAGAATATATTGACGGTGGTGGAAAGAGGGGAAGGCCTATGCTGACATTCAGGAGAAATATTCATATAATAGATTGAACATATTCGGGACTAGGCTTGATTGTGAAGCAAATATATATCATACTGGTGATACCAAAGGCAAATTCTGTGTCAATTTCTAAACAGCTGAATTTCAATCTTGAGAGCCAAGAAAACTGAATGCCAATCATCATTGAGGATACAAGTGAAAAGAAAGTAATCATGAATATGCAATATATATATATATATAGAAGCTGGATGAAGAATATCAGCACCATGGGCATGAGTGAACCTTGTCCAGCAAACTGGTATAACTTAAAAAACAACAAAGTATTTGGTCTATTTAGCATGGTATCAAGAAAAATCATATGCAACACAAAGGATATGCTCAAACCTGACTTTCATGAGGCAAACCATTTCGAACCCAAGATCGACAAAGAGCATATAAAGAACCTGATCCACCATCAAATAATCTAACCTTCAAACAAACAATGGAGACAGGTCAGTAACATTAGTGAAGAGCATTTCTTTGACAGATTCACTATAACTGTCATGAGTTAGAGCTCAATTATGTATCAACATTTAATTTTTTTCGTCATTGTTTCATGCATAGCTAATTAATTACTTTTAAATAGTGCCTTCTAATTTCAAAATATCAAAGAGCAAGTTGCTGTAGCAAAGCAGGCTCTCTAGTCCATTGAGACAGCAAGGATATATCCTTGTATACACCAAAGAAACATCACGATCAGGCCACAATGGGACAATATAAAAAGATCTTAGGTAGCACCATAGCATGTGCTCTCAATTTATGTGCGTGTCCATTCATACAAATAAGCCAAGCTCTGCAGCAGTTAAATGTTTATACCAATCCAACTAATCTGCAGACCTCAATTAAATTCTAAATTTGCAATCAACATGCACATCTAATCTTTGGGTGGATAAATGATAGTTTGCATAAGATAATAGCTATGAATGCTGTGGGAAATCTGTATATTAAAGTGACCATTTTTTTATAATGCAGTTCTGAACATGTACTTGACCATGACACAAGATATCTATAAGAAATATTAAAATGCTACAGTTTCTGATCTTGACTTACAATATATCCAATGACACCTAAAAGCTCAAAGATTTGCACGTAATGAGAAAATCATATTGGCAAAAATCAGAAAAATGCTCATCATAACACGTGTTATTTGAAGGTTCTGAAATAAAGTTGAAAAGTCATATTTTAACCATTAGCATAAGAAAGCTCTCTGCACTCTACACCTCTCACCTGTCACCACTCACCTGTCTTATGCAAATCTTGGTCTCAACTATCATCTGTCTCCATTTCATCAGCTATGGTTGTTCATGGTGCTTAGTTAGATTACTTTTGGAGAAGCATGACTAGATACCCACATGCAGTCTTGCCTTAAATGCTTTTTTCAAGTTTTGCAGTTTTAGGTGCTTCCAATCATAATCTTCTATCCTTTTTTCTAGTTCAATATTGTTTTCTGACATATTAGAAACAACATTCAAGAAAATTATTGGCTCTAATATATGCACCTTAACGATGTCATAAGAACCAGGAATTATACATCCAACTTTGTCTTCCTTTATAAAATGCATACCTCTTTCAAGCCATAAGAATCAGTTTTCAGCAGTAAATTACACATACCGCCAATATAAACAACAGCCTTTTCCATTATCAATTCTCTAAAGTCATTTCTCCAGCACACAATCACATATTGTAACCGTAAATCTTACACACATTTTCCCATATAATGCTTGGCATTACATTTTTCCTACATCATGACATTCATCAGCAAACAACCTTTTACAGTATGCAGTTGCCTCCTATATTGCTAGAATATCCTAATTCTTTTAAAGACAATCTGTATCTTATCATTTATAAGATGGTGATCAAGAATTTACTTATAATTTATAAGATGGTGATCAAGAATTTGTCAACATTATTTTGAAATAATCTTCCACTCATTTGAGAGGAGTGCAGTTGATATACCGAAAGCACTCCTGAAAAAATTGCAGAAATTAAAATCCTGCAGGAAGAGGAGCTATAGGAAGGAATGTGGGGTTGGGTGGTTTGCTTACTTTACGGTTATTAATTGTCACAATGGTGTCTTCTATACTCTTGTCCCTGAAATTAATTAATTAATTAGATATAACTCACTGCTTGCATGTTACAAAATATAACTACATCCAAAACAAGTACTGCATGTTACCTCTCCTTACTGTTGTTATCATATGTGGAAGATGCCACTGGGAATGAAGCAACCTAAGCAAATTAGGACAAAGGAGCATGATGTTAAATGAGATGCAAAAATATAAAATTGCCATTTTGCCATTTTGCAAAGAAACATAACAATGACCAAAAGAGAAATATAATTAAGACTTGACATAACAAATTAGCTTCCTAAGGCAAATACATGATATGCCAGTCATGACATCATTTATGTGTGCCCCATACACCTTCTGTTATTGCATTATTGCAGCTGATGAATATGCTACGAGGTAGTAAGCATCGTTTGGATGAAGAAAAAGGGTTATTGTGTTGGGATAGTTGGGAACTAGTGCATGTCTTAAAAGACCTGTAATGGAACTAGAAGGCATATTAATTAAGCCAAACTGCATCCAGGCAACAATCAGTAGCACAGGTGATCAATATGGGTTGTGAAGGTTTAAACTGCTTATGCTATCCAGGTAATCACTCAATACAGAAGCTCAGTCCAACCACTAATGCCCAATAGCCAATATTTGTTCAACAGTTGGTACAGGTCTAGGAAAGAGAAGATCAAGAAAAGTTATGAGACACTGCTTGAAAGTGGCCTTAAAAAGATTGATGACGAGTAATTATTTGGCAGTTTTGAAAGAACAATGCAGTAATGAATGAATTGAGATCATTACCGATATGACTCTCGTGAAACATAAGCCCTTTGTGCAAAAAATTGAATCAATCAAACAACAACTGCTTCAAGAAAGAGTAAGAGAGACTGAGAGAGATGAAGAAGAAAACCTTAGGGTGAGTAGCGGGCGGAGTAACACTCCTCGAAGTACCAGCCACACCACCGGTAGCAGCCCCTACCGGCCTCGGGACTACGAAGGGCTGCGGAACAGGCAGCGCCTGGGGCGGCGGGATCTGGGCGGCATGATCGGCGGCGGCGGAGGCACCGAGCACGAAGGGCCTGGCCTGGGCGGCGAATGTCATGACCGCCGTAGGGCTCGCATTCCTGATGTACCCGGCTGGGTTGGCCACGGTGACGGTCTGATCGGCGGCCGTCGGGCGGGCGGCGGCGGGGCGAGGGGAGAAGAGGACACCCTGGGGAAGCGGTGGAGGAGGGGGAGGGTGGAGGGGTTTGCCGAGGGGGGGGGGGGGGGGGGGGGAGGGTTGTTTGAGGGGCGCGAAGGGAGGAGAGGAAGGGTTTGTAGGGGGCTGAGAGGAGGTGGGGGGAGTGGCGGTGACGGGATCCGGAGGGGCGGCGGTGGCGGAGGAAGAGGAGGAAGACGGGGCAGTCGCCATGGCGGGGAGATTTGGGGAAGTTCAAGAATCAAGATGGGCTCGCCTATTTCAACTCGAACGGCTCGCGTGCGTGGCACGTGTATCGAGGAAGAGGAGGAGGACGGGGCAGTCGCCATGGCGGGGGAAGTTCAAAAATCAAGATTCAAGATGGGCCCGCCTATTTCAACTCGAACGGCACGCGTGCGTGGCACGTGTATATATATGAGGTTTGGATTATTCGGATCGCTCCCACGAGTTATCGATTTGTAGTTATGGATTTATTAGACTGCATTTAACGTGGTTATCATTTTTAAAAAATATTAACAATAAAAATTTTATTTACTTTTTTTTTGGGACAATTTGAACATATTCAAATAGTTGAAGTATCTTTTTTATTTTTTAAACTCTAACACTAAAAACATGTCTAATAGCTACTATTAGTTTTTATTTTTTTACAACAAGCTATACTTTTAAAAAATAAGATATATTTGATATTCAAGAGCAATCCTATTTTTCATTTTTTTATTTTCATAAAAATAAAAAATACTAATAAAAATATAGTTAGTGAGGGAAAATGAAATTATTTTTTTGGAAACACTTCAAAATAGCAAAAAATATAAAGTAGTATAAAAATATTTTCATTTTTTTAAGCAAAACAAAGAAGAAAATAGAAAATAAAAGTTAGAAAACTTAAAAATATGCAAGTGAATGGTATTCCTTTTCATTTTTTTCTTATCCATTTCAAAGAAATAAAAAAATAGTTTTTTAATCCATCAAATGAATTTTTTCAATATTAGAAAGCAAAAAATAAAAATTAGTTTGAAAAATAAAAATAGAAATGAAAATAAAAAATGTTTTTAAAAACCAAATGCAGCATTACTTTTTCAAAAAAATTACTTCAATTTAAAAAGATTACATTTGAAATATATATAAATAAAACATATGCTACTTTTACTTTTTTCATAGATAATAAAAGTTAATTTTAAAAATAAAATAATAAAAAATTAATCTTTTTTTCATTAGATTTGTATTTTATTTTTAAATTATAAAATATGGAAAAAAATCATGCCAAATAGTTGTTTAGTAGATTTTCGTGAATTGCAATTGCAATAAGTAGTTTACTAAAAGTTGTAATTAAAAATTATCATGTCATGATTGCAGCCTTGATTAATCTTTATTGAGGTGATTTTGGATCACTTTCAACAATGTAGATTAGCTTATGGATCAAGCTTGATAAGCTTTGATACTGCACTATTGGTAGGATAATGTAAACTTTGATCTTAAATAATGGGCCATTCCCTTAGATGAGGTATGCTAAACATGTTTTGTAAGGCCTTAAATATGATAAAGAAGGCTATATTAGATTTCTAAGAGAGAGATGGATGCATGGACTCTTAACTAAGGAAGCAAAGAAATGAGGAGGAAGAGCGATTTATTTATGAAGCTTGTCTTAGTACCTCAAGTGATTATAAGGATAAACAATTTATAAATGAATAAGGTGCCTATTACATTTACTTTCTAACTATATTTTAATATAACAATTTATTATAATATAGTGTTGCTGCTGGATTTCGTTCTCAGGCTCAGGAACGGTGCACATTGAGATCTATGTTGCTCTTTCGTCCGGGTAGACTTGCAAAATAGTCCTCACGCAGAAAGCACAGGGGTGATCCTTACAAAAGACCCTCGGATACCCAAGTCAGTGGATATTCTCGGCAAACAGATAAGGAAGAAAAGGTTATTGCAAAAGGATGCTATAGAGAGAGTTTCTGAAGATCAGCAATGGCCTCAACTTCATTTTTGGAGGCTTAGAGTTGAGCATACCTAGGGTCTCGGGACGTAGTATTTATGCGCCGTCGGGATGATAAGTCATTACCTAATTTTTTGGGTGCGTTTTAGAAAGTTGAAAGCCAATACGATTGAAATTCTGTCGGTTACGAGGATTAACGGTTAAGGAGGCTGATGGATGCCTTATTGAAAATTTGAAATCTCGTTGATTATGGAGGGTGTGTTGTATTTGGTTTCCATTTCTATTTTGGAAGGCCTTCTCTGAAATCCTTGCGATCGGGATGGTTCATCCTCCAAGATATCCGACACATTTGAAGCAGTAATGATGCTTATATTGAGGGAATGGGATCGATCCTACCGAGATATAAAGATGGCTTGGTCCTGTCGAGGTTCGGAGATAGCTCAGCCTTGTCGAGGTACGGAGATAGCTAGCGAGATAGCTCAACTCTGCGAGGTACGGAGATAGCTCGGCTCTACCGAGGTTTCGAAGATTGCGGGTGGCGCTGCTTATCTTTTTCTGTAACGAAAAAGGAACCTTATATGATTATGGCGTTAGCAGGTCAGAGCTCAAAAGCAATCCTTACCGACCCATATTTGCCCATCTGTCGTAATGATGATTTTGCCTTGCATCATATAGTAAAGCTCAAAGAATTTTCTTTGATTCTGTTATGTTTATGTCTATGTTAATTAAGTTTTAATATAAAGAGTTCTCTTCATATAAAATTACTTTGTTTTCATAAATTTTTCAATAGTTATGTTTAGTGTGGTAATACTGTATTATAATATGCTTTCATAATGACCAAGGTTTGATTTCCATGACTTTTTTTTTTAACTCATATTTATATTTTATTTTTCCCGAGTTGTTCATGATGTTTTCTTCTTCTTCTTCTTTTTTTTTTTTTTTTGTATAACTGTGCATGACTTCTTCCTGTTCATGGCTTTTTTTCTCTTTGACAACCGTGCATGACTTCTTTCTTGGAGGTTCTTTTTTTAGTGAAAAGGAAGTCACTTTTTCTTTTTCCCCTTTTTTAACATCAAATTATTAACTCAAGATTTTTTAGTTATCTATGGCTTTCTTTCCTTTTTGTTTCCTTGTTTCTTTTTCCAATCATGGATGACTTTTTGTTTAGCCCCCCCCCCCCCCGGTTGAAAAGGAAGGCCCCCTTTCTCTTTTTTTTTTTCCCCTTAACATTAAGCTATTAACTTTATATTCACATTTTTTTTCATAGTAGAGATTTTTTATAATTAGAAAGGATGCCATCTTTTTTTTTTCAGGGAAGATTTTTATATTCATGTTTTTTTGATGAAAAAAATTGGAATCAAGATTTTTTTCATACTTAATGAATAAGAAGGAATAATAGGTTCTTAGAAAAGTATAATCATCATTTTATTATTGCATATGTGAGACTATTATTAAGTTAAATGATGAGATTCAAATTTTAATTTAATATAAAAATTTCACTAAATTTAAAAACAATTTAATCTAATACATTTTTTTTTATCTTTTCTTTAATTTTAAATGTAAAAACAATGATTTGAAATTTAAATATAAAATTATAAAATTATAAATTATATAAATCTATATTTTTATTTAACTTATTAATCATTTTAGTATCCGTGCATTATACAAGCACATATCTAGATTTTTAAATATTTACATTCTCAAAAATTACAATTACTTCTCTTGTTGCTTCCATTATGGCTTTAATATCAACTAGCATAATGCGTGGATCAAGTCAGTTTTCCAAACTGTATACTTCTCTTTTCCATTGTCCATGTTGAATTGAGTTGGTCATTGTATTTTGTTTTGAGCTAACTCCATTCAATTAGAGCAAGATAACTCCGATATGTCACCAAATTTTATTTTATAGAATATCTTCATCTCTGCTTCGCTTCTTCCAGTAGAGGGAGGACAAGCCTCAAACACTAAAAATCAATTCTAAAGAAAATACTTCAATCATGGGTAGAGCTTATCTTGGATATCAGCGAACTTCAAAATGCTTTAAATCTCATGTAGTAATGAATTTTGCACTAGATTATTTGCTTGTAGGTAAGAAATATATCCATTGAACTATATTATGAAAAAACCCCTATAGCTGTATGAAAGAAAACAAAGGAAGCACTAGTGTGGATCTCTACGCAACCATCATATCATCTGTTGTACAAGCTAAAATTTTTTGTTCATAGTCAATATGGTAACAGCTTAGCTTGTGATATTATTAATCATGGTATCTCCAACTATCTTAGGCCTAAGTTTTAAATTAAGCCTACCTTGAAGATATTGAAGGAAAAGAATTTTGTTGCATGAATGATCTAACTACTAATGACTTTTAAGATCAATTGCTTTGCTCCAACTGAAAAATTTTAATAAGCAAATAAATGCCACAATTAAGGCTTGATATATATGTTATTGACCCACTCCTTATAATACCTCAAAATAGTCAATAAAAGAAAATTTTGAATAGCTTATAACTTAAATTCACTATTTACTAAACTTTTATTGAGTTTTTAAGAACGTGTGGATTTAGCTTGCTAATTGATTAATTTTTCTAATAAGTGGACTTGGGGTGTTACTGTTAGTGTATGCCCTATATCCAATCGGATTAGATGCTATATACATTCTATGAATACAAATCAAATAAAATAGTTTTTTTATCTATTCAGATATCTTTTATAATATATTTGATATATATATCTATGAGATAAAGTCCAAAAGAATGTGAACCGTGCATATAAAATTTGTAATAGAGATTACAAATTGTGAGATCCAAATTGCACGTTATGGTTTGATTCTTTAAACTTTTCTAGTCAATGTGTAGATGGGACTGGACACCAGTGAACACCGTAAGACTGGCACACATTGCATATCCTCACCCTTGGGGTGAGCAGCTGATTTCACAAGCTGAAGTATGAAGATACTTGGATAGGTGTGTAGATGCTCATTATTGTAACGATGCATTGGATGACCCATACAGAGATCCCATATGGATATTCTATATAGTGTCGATAGTTGATCTCTAATGACGATGGTATGAGTGATCCTTTGACTTGAGATCTTCATTGCATCTCATGTGTGAAATATCATGCTTTGATGACATCCAAACGTCGCTCTAGCCATGGGTAGCAAATATGGTGTCGGTTGGGTATGATATAAAGCACATAAAGATGGTATTTGATCAAGACAGGATTCGTCTCCCTTGATAGAAAGGGTTATATCCAACGGCCACTTGATGGATTAAATTGATTGTTAAATCCTTGCAAGGTTGAGTTAGAATTCGAAATTGTTTTGAAGTTCTAATTTATATGAGTCAATTTTTTCCGAGATCAAGTAAACAAAGATCAATTACAGGGTTGACACATTCCATACCACTGATTGATCTGGGATATATAACGAAAGGATTTGATCATACGGTAACCGTTCATGGACAGGTGTTGTTGATGGTCACATCAACAAAACCTTTAGCGGTTGGGTGGTCATGATGCTTTGCTAGAGGCCTCTCATGATCTATAATCATGTTGTTGACTTGGACAAAGAGTTGTCCAATCATTCCTAGGGTCTATGATTAGGACATGATTATTGCCAACATGTTAAAGGGCCTAATGGGTCACACGCATTAAAGAGAATTTTGGATGAATTAAAATAAAATTAAATTAGATTTAATTCAGATAAGATGATCAATTAAATAATTGAGTGAGACCCAATTTAAAAAAGATAAAATAATAATGGATATGATCCATTATAGTAGAAGGAATGATAAGGAGAAATTAATTGTGCATATAATGAACAAATAATTGGATACCCAAATATGACTTGATCCATGTGATGGATGGCTCTGATTATTCGGGTATGGATGACCAATCTTAGCCATGTGAAGATGGAATCATGCCCATGGGATGAGGCATGATGAATCTCTACGGTTCAATAATGAACACGTACAAATTGGGGCATGTAGTTATGAGATAACCAACTCCTAATTTCAAAGGCTGAGATTGTGACACTTGGATAACGTTACCATGAGAATGAGAGTTTCTTCTTTTTACTTGGATTAACGTCACCATGACGTTACCATGAGAATGGGAGTTTCTTCTGTTTCTTTGGATTAACGTTACCATGATGTTACAATGAAAAGAGGTCTCTTCTTCTCTCTTGGAACATTTTCTTTCTCACTCTATAAATATGGTTCCTTCCTTCTAGGAAGCAAGAGCTGAGAAGAAAAAGATTAGATCTTTCTTCAAAGATATCTTCTATATTTCTGTAAGGGGATTCAAGAAGCGCTGCACCCCTCTCTCTCCTGTAGTGTCATCTTCATACCTTGGAGGTCTTCATCCCCTCTTCTCCGCGTGGATCACCATTAGAGGCCGAACACATGGACGGCTAGTGGCAAAGGATTAACCAGCTTCATCCTCATCTACATCGATAAAGGACTCAGGTATGAATAAAATTAGATTTTATTTGAGATTTAATGAATCTGTTCCTAAGGATCCTGGACATCTAAAAATTTTATATTATATCTTTCATAATATTTATATGAATTTGATTCATATCTTGTATACATAATTCCTAACAGTGGTATCAGAGCCACCTTAGGCTACAGATTCATTAATCTGATAGGATACTTGAGTCAACATGATTTATAATATGAGTTTTTATTATGCTTAAAATCATGAAGAGTTTTCATATGTTTATAATAAATCTAAAATATAATAAAATGTTTATTATTTGATGATAAATAATATTATTTAGATTTATGCATGTTCATTATCATGTTAAAATAGAGTACTTTGATATATGATATCAGAGATAAATATTTATTATATGATAATAAAAAATAGTTAATTTAGATTTAATCATATATGTGCCATATTAAAATAGTAATTATTATTTATGCATGATAGATACTATATGCTGAAATCTTAGAAATCATGTTTAGGATTTAATTTTAACATGATTATTGATATTATTAAGATCTAATATTCTTATGATAATAAACATTGAAAACTTAGTTTGGATATTTGGATCAAGATAAGATTGTGATTAAATGTAATCATATGGAATTTAAAATCTTATATTTTGAATCTAAAATCTTATCATGACAAGAATATGATTAGGGTTTGTTAGAGACATTAGGATTTACATGGGATGTGAAACCGACATGTCATAACATGTAATTAAATGATAAGAAAATTTTAAAATTTGAATTAAGAATTTTTCATAATACCCTAGCTAGATCACTATCTAAAGTTATCATAAAATGTAATAGATGATAAAGATTTAGGAAACTTAGACTTAACCATGTCATTGTTTGATCCTATGATCCCATAATTGATCTAATCAATTGGGCTTAACTACATTGGTGTCTAGAAAGGTTTGATCATGGTTTTTAATTGCTTCATTCGCTGCCTGAGAAAATCCATTCAATGGGATCAAAGGGTATGCTAAATAGGACCCCATTAATCAGCTGATCTAGCCATTGTTAAGGAAAACTCTTAATTGATTAAATCAATTAAGGTTGATCAGGATGGTAGCAATTGATTTGATCACATAATTAGGGTTCCTAAATTAGATAGTGATCAGGATCCTAATTTGATTAGGAGTCCCAATCATAGATTGGATCTTATGAAATTAAGGTTAATTGAGATTAATCTAAAATCTATATATAGGATATGTAACCTAGCATAGTACAAATGTTGTAGATGTTGATGGGACCTATATGCGCTAAATCCCTCCACGAATATTAATTCATAAGCCTTCCATTGTTCACATGATACAAAATCATTAGGTCATAAGATTTGTCATGCCAAAGCCGAGGTCGAGTGTACTTATGAGGAGTTGATTATGGAACAATGGGTTGACTTAACTAGATTAGCTGGCATAATTGGCCAAAGTCAGGGTCAGTCTAATCTAGAGGCAAACTTTAGGGTGATCACATATGGATGTGATTGACAAGGCAATATCCCCTAAATGATCTAGGAGTCACATTAGATGTGATTAGTGATGATCTACCAAATTTGGCTTACCGAGATTTGTTGTGCCAAAGCCAAGGTCAAGGTAATTCAAATGAGGATCCTAGCCCACTAAGGAAATTAAATGCTAATTTCTCGAGATTAATAGAGAGGGCTATTAACCTTGATAAAATAGTAGAAGAAACTAACTTAATTAAAAATCTAGAATTACCATATTAAGTTGGTGATTAGTATTCAAAGTATAATTGACTCGTTCTAATTTTATGTAGGTTATCAGAAAAACCATGAGTGTAAACATCAACCTTAGAAATATTTTAGAATCCAACAAATTGATCGGACTCAACTTCCCTGATTGGCTAAGGAATGTAAGGATCGTTCTTCGATCTGAGAAAATTCTTTTTGTCCTAGATGAGGTTGCACTGGAGGTCCCACCAGCGGATGCTCCGACTGAGGTTCATGTGGCATACAATCGGTATAAAGATGCTAAAGACATGGCCACATATTTGATGTTGACCTCGATGTCACCTGATCTTCAGAAACAGCATGAGCATATGAATGCTCAAGAGATTTTGATGTACTTGCAAGAGTTGTTTGGTGCATAGTCTCGATATGAGAGGTTTCAAACTTCTAAAGAGTTGTTTCAGTGCAAAATGACTAAGGATTCATTAGTGGATGCCCGCGTACTAAAAATGATCAATCTAATTGAGAAGTTGGCACGATTGGGTTTTGTGATGGATAATGAACTAAGTATTGACTTGGTTCTACAGTCATTACCTCCCAGCTATTTGCAGTTTGTTCTTAATTTCAACATGAACAAGCTAGAGATATCTCTACATGAGCTCGTGAATATGCTGACGAATGCCGAGCCCAATATCAAGAAAGAAAATGGGCAAGTTATGATCGTGAAGTCTTCTGGCGCTCGTAAGAAGCGGCCAAAAAAGAATAAGGTCCAAAAGGCCAAAGCGACTAAACCAAATAAGGGCATTAAGAAAAACAAAGTAGCCAAGGGGAAGTGCCACTTCTGTGCCAAGGAAGGGCATTGGAAGTGAAACTGCAAGGCTTATCTGGCTAGCCTGAAAGAAAAGAAACATATAGATACTTTTACATCAGGTATATTTATGATTGAGATGTTTTCTTATGTTACTTCTTATTCCACTTAGGTATTGGATACCGGTTGTGGATCTCATATTTGTATTAATATGCAGATGATAAGAAGCAGTAGAAAGCTGGAAAAAGATGAAGTGATCCTGCGCATGGGAAATGGAGCAAAGGTTGATGCTTTAGCTATAGGATCTTGTTCTTTATCTTTACCCACTGGGCTTGTAATGGAGCTTAATAATTGTTACTATGTTCCAAACATAACAAAGAACATTATTTCCATTTCATGTCTTGTAAATGATGGATATATATTTGAAATTGAAAATAAAGGAATTTCAATTTTTAAAAATAAAATATTCTTTGGTTCTGCTGAAATGTTCAACGAGATTTATGTTTTAAATTTACAATGCCCTATTCTCAATATAGAAACTAAGAAATTAAAATCAAATAATTCTAAGAACTCGTTCCTATGGAACTGTCGTTTAGGCTATATAAATGAAACACGTTTAACCAAGTTACATAAGGATGGCTACTTAGGCTCATTCGATTGGGAATCATTTGAGGAATGTAAGTCATGCTTACGTGGCAAAATGACTACGTCATCCTTTACTAAAAGGGGTGAGCGAGCAACTGAATGTTTAGGACTAGTACATTCGGATGTATGTGGTCCTATCAATATTTAGGCAATAGGAGGTTTTTCTTACTTCATCATATTTATATATGACCATAACAGGTATGGTTATCTATATCTGATGAAGCACAAATCTGAAGCCTTTGAAAAGTTTAAAGAATTCAGATCTGAGGTAGAAAAACAAAGTGGCAAAAGTATTAAGATACTTCGATCAGATTGAGGTGGGGAATACCTAAGCCATGAGTTCTTAGAATATTTGAAGAAGAATGGGATTCTCTCTCAGTGGACTCCTCCGGTACACCACAGCATAATGGTGTATCAAAAATACTATAAGAAAATAGTATAATAGTGACAAAAATTTCATCACTTTTCCATCACAAACTGGGTTTAGTGACGGATTAGTGACGAAAATCTTATCGTCACCATTTTTGCCGTCACTAAATTTAGTGACGGAAAGAAGTCCATCACAAAATAATAGCGACGGATTTGTGATGGAATATTCCTTCAAAAATTTGTGATGAAACATTTTCCATCACTAAATTGTGATGGATTTATGATGAAATATTCCGTTAAAAATTTATGACGGAACATATTTTTCGTCGACGGATTAGTGACAGACTATCCATCATGCATTATTCCGTCATAAATATTTCCATCACTATTCTATCATAATTTAGTGATGGATTATTAACGAAAATTTAGTTACTAAAACTTTTGTCACTAGTCCATCACTAATAGTGACGAATTAGTGACGAAAGAATCCATCAGTCATTCGTTATTGTTCCATCACTAATCAATCACTAATATTTTCTCACTAATCCATCACTTTATTTCTATCAGAAATCCATCACTAATCCATCATTAACCTAATAAAATTTTATCAAAATTTTATTCTTATAAATTTAAAATTATTTTTAAATTATAATATATTTAATGCATTCTAATGAAATTTATAGATGAAAATTCAAATTTAAGAATAAAAAATGCATTTCATAAAATAAGATAAATATATATGTATACATCAACAATACTAATGTTTTATACATTAGACATCAAATTATTAAGATGTCTTCAGCTGCCTTGGGGACTCTATACTTGAGAAATGTACATCTGAAACAATCCTTTGAACACCATTTACTGGCTCCCCCTCTGATGTAGCTTGAAGTGAACAATACTAGTGTGTAACGTCCACCTGCAACTACTGAAGCAATCCTCACTTCCGTGTTAAGTATCACTAGACATGTAGGAGCTGAAAGAGTTTCATCACTAGATGTTGGGATATCATGTTCAAGCTTAGATGAAGACAATCTTCTGCGCTTTATGCTTTCCTCCCCACCTCTACTCTTAGGACCATATGCATCATTTGAACAGAACATCAATAAACTTCCAGTGCCCCATCAATCGGTTATTGCGCATCAAGTTCTTCTTTTTCTTCTTGTAAGATAATCTGATCACAGAAGGTTCATTTATCATCCCTGCCAATCATAAGAGCCAGATATCAAGAACTGGGATGAAAGCTTTGGCAATATACATAAAATAAAATGAAATAGAGAAATTCTTTACTTATTATCTTCAACTCTAATTAATATTCTGCTACTAAGATTTGTGGATGATGTTGCAGAAGAATCCTAGAGGAGTTAAATGATGAGATAGTACAGTTAGTTATCAAGAGGATGCTATCTAACTACACAAGACATATATGTATTTTCTAGATTTGGCAAGGTTTACTCCTTTTTCAATCTTGAAGAGCAAGGAAAAGGTCAATGTATCTAGTTCAACCATTTCTGCTGCACGAGAGGCAGCCAGAAGAAGGGTGGAAGTCGCATCTGCTGCCTCCAAGCGGGTAGAGAACTTAGATGCCATATTTAAAGTTGCAGAACTGGCTGCAGAAGCTGTTTCACAGGCTGGAAGAGTCATTGCAATGGGGGATCCCTTACCATTTACTATCAGTGAATTGGTGGAAGCTGGTCCTGAAGGTTATTGGAAAATTCAGAACACAACCATCGAGAAACATATGAAAACAAATGGCTTGCATCAAGAGGAGAATTTGGGTGTAGAGGCGTCTGATAATCATGTAATATCTGTTAAACAATCTAAGAAGCGGCCATCAGGCCATAGAGATATAGAAAATTACCAATGAAGAGGGCATAACTTCCTATAGTGAACAGGCCACACAGTCAGAGGAAAATAACCAAGGTATTCTAAACTTGTAATTCTTCAAAAAATTATGATTATTGCAGATGGTATATCTGAGGATTCAATTTGGTTGATATTTGGGTTTTCTCTACCAGAATTAGGAGTCACATCAGTAACTGTTCCAACTGATAGACATAAAGGAGATCCTGTGGCAAGCAATCTTAAAGGAAATAGCATCCAGAAGGGATCTCTTGTTGAGGTATATGCATATTCTTGTTTTAGTTCGATCTTTCAAGAGGCATCTTTTTAGAATTTATAATGTCTACATGTATGATGTGTAGTAGAAACTTCTAGATCTTTTTAGTTTTCCTGTTGATGGTTCTTTCTTTAATTTATAGGTGATGTTCTAAAAGTTCTTTCTGTTAGTGGGTGGTCAAGGGGCTGCATAGCTGGTTGGTGAATAGCTGGGTGGATTGTATTGAAAATGAATATCAATATCATATTTATACATGACAAGTAAATGAAAGTTTTGAATTTATTGGAAAAAAGAAATATAATTAGTTGGAAGTGCATATACATGTATGTTAGGGCCTATTTTAGTGTAGCTAGACATGGTATTTGCAGATGTGTGCATAGAAATATAGTAGTATATTTGAGATTTGTCGACATTTGTTTGAGCACTGATTTTGTAGTGTTTTAAAGAGATAAGGTAATTGAGCAATTTTGTTATGATTGTTTTAATGTCTACATTTAATGTGCCATTATTATACTATTCTCTAAATAAGGTTTTACTTGATGAAGACAATGACAATCCTGAGAAAACATTCATTTTATATAATATGGATAAATTATTCACCTATTGTAGTGATCTGTCCAAAAACATGCTCAATAGTTCAAGTAGTTCAATCAGCAACTCTATGAAACAATGGCATGAATTTTAATTTGCTAGTCATTAAGTTTATGTTTTAAGACATTAGTGGAAGAGGCAAGGGCATGTATCCAGCACTAGTTGACTAGGCCAGGCATATTGTCTGAGTGCATGCTAAGAAGAAAGGCTGCCAGGTGTGGACACCTAGGTGGTTGGACCCTATGTAACAAGGGACCCACCTAACCATGGACTGTCTCTGAGGTTGCTTTTGCTTCAGCCTCTATTTGTTCTTTCTCGTTTATCTCTTGACATTTTTGAAATCTGGTTTTAAATTTTGCAACCATCAGGAAGAAATGGTTTCTTTGTTACTCTTGATTCTTGTACTGCCCTTGTAATTTGAATGAGGATTACCTAAAACTTCTATTTTAAACGTTTCAGGTTGTGGCTGATGAGGATGGTCTCAGAAGGGTTTTGTTTTCTGCATAGGTTCTTGATGTTAAAGAGGGTAAAGCTTTGGTCTGCTGCAATAATCTTCTTCCTGATGAAAGTAAACAGCTGTTTTTAAATAACACCAGTTACATCTCCTTAGAGGAGAAAACTTTTGGCTATCAGAATGCTCTAATCTTCTACGAATGTAAACTTTGTTTCTTAAGTCAATTCGAGCTATTCCATTCTTTATTTTGATTGTATAAATGGACCATTTCTAATTGGTTCGTTGTTATGACCAATTCACTTTTCCTTGTATGCAGGCTCTGGTCGGCTGACAGAGTGGATACCACTTGAGAGTTAAATTGAAAAGCTCCTAGAATATGTGTTGCTCGATCATCCTATAACTGCGGTGAAACATGAAGGCACAAGAAAGCGACGCAGAGAGGCTGTAGGGAATTATGCTTGGGCAGTTGGAGATAGGGTGGATGCATGGATTAGGGATGGATAAGCATAGTTTTTTATTTCTTTATTTTGCTTTATTAGTTACCTTAGACCCTAGGTTAGAAAAGCTCACTGTGAGATTGTTGGAAGTTGGTAATCACATCTCAACTTTCATGATATTCATCTTGTAATTCTAAATTGCAGTCTCCTCATCTTTCAATTTTTAAATATTTTTTTTCAGATGTAGTTAGGTTTTCCTCTTTAGTATTATTTTGTGCACTTGACATGGACCTGCTGCCACTGTCATATTTCTCTTTAGGCTTTGCCCTTGTCTGGAGACATCTTGGAGAGTTCCCATGGTTGAATGGACTTAAACCTAGCAACTAATAGCTTAATTATTATTATCTGCCAATATGATTTATGGGTACTGTGCTTGCTTCCCATCTCATGCATGAATGCTGGTTATAAAGTGTCCTCAAACTTTAGTGGGCTATATATTGATCCATAAAGGCAATGCATCTAGATGGAGAAGTCCTGTCATGGAGAAGTCCTGTCATTTAAATTATTTTTTTACCTTTCCAAATTCAGCATGCACTCTTCATTGTTTTACAAAAATAATCAGGTAAGCAGAGAGTTCTGTTTTTCTCCTATAATTACCCAAATTTTTATTTCTTTTTGTGGTGCATATTTTGGGTGTGCACTCTTCCTGTTGTTTTCTTCTCCCTTCTTAATCAGATACAAACTACTATTCTATTTTCTGATTCCTAATTTTTATTTAATGACAAATCAATTGCTACATGTTTTAGGATAGCATTTAAGAATTTTTTGCCATTGTTCTTCTTTAATGGTCATTTCTCTGGTAAGTCAAGACTTACCACTTATTTCTTCTTATTTTAATATATATTTTCTTAAATCTCACTTTCAGCTTCATGACTTAAAACAAATATGAGATAATTATGTTAGAATGCAGTATTTATGTGCTGCTGTGTTTATCTGTGCATATTTACACGGCATTTATCTGTTTCAACATTTTGTTTTATTATCAGATCATAATTATCCTCACCTAATTTTTATGGTTGCTTTTATTCTCAGTTCGCGAGAAGGGATTGCCGCTGAAAAGAGCCCAAGTGATGAAACAACGCTTACCATCCATTTTCCAGGTGTGTCCCTTGAAGGCCTAATCCTGATATCTTAATATGCTGGCATCTGCCTTATTTTTGTAATTGAGTTGGTCTCAGACCTACATACATAACCAATTTTTCTCATATGGTCTTTTTTATGACTGCGTATAGACTTCTATTGGATAGGAAATATGAAACCTGTATATATGTCCTGCCTGAATCTGGAAAGTACATATACATCTTGTGTAGTTAGATAGCATCCTCTTGATAACTAACTGTACTATCTCATCATTTAACTCCTCTAGGATTCTTCTGCAACATCATCCACAAATCTTAGTAGCAGAATATTGATTAGAGTTGAAGATAATAAGTAAAGGATTTCTCTGTTTCATTTTATTTTATGTATATTGCCAAAGCTTTCATCCTAGTTCTTGATATCTGGCTCTTATGATTGGCAGGGAAGATAAATGAACCTTCTGTGATCATATTACCTTACAAGAAGAAAAAGAAGAACTTGATGCGCAATAACCGATTGATGGGGCACTGAAAGTTTATTGATGTTCTATTCAAATGATGCATCTGGTCCTGAGAGTAGAGGTGGGGAGGGAAGCATAAAGCACAGAAGATTGTCTTCATATAAGCTTGAACATGATAGCCCAACATCTAGTGATGAAACTCTTTCAGCTCCTACATGTCTAGTGATACTTAATCCGAAAGTGAGGATTGCTTTAGTAGTTGCAGGTGGACGTTACACACTAGCATTGTTCACTTTAGGCTACATCAGAGGGGGAGCCAGTAAATGATGTCTAAAGGACTGTTTCAGATGTACATTTCTCAAGTGTAGAGTCCCTAAGGCAGCCGAAGTCATCTTAATAATTTGATGTCTAATGTACAAAACATTAGTATTGTTGATGTATATATATATATTTTCTTATTTTATGAAATACATTTTTTATTCTTAAATTTGAATTTTCATCTATAAATTTCATTAGAATGCATTAAATATATTATAATTTAAAAATAATTTCAAATTTATAAGAATAAAAATTTGATAAAATTTTATTAGGTTAATAATGGATTAGTGTTGGATTTCTGATAGAAATAATAGTGATGGATTAGTGACGAAAATATTAGTGATTGATTAGTGATGGAACAATAACGAATGACTGATGGATTTTTTCGTCACTAATTCGTCACTATTAGTGATGGACTAGTGACGAAAGTTTTAGTGACTAAATTTTTGTCAATAATTCATCACTAAATTGTGATGGAATAATGATGCATGAAATATTGTGATGAAATAGTGATGGAATAATGCGTGATAGATAGTCAATCATTAATCTGTCATAATTTAGTGACGAAAATATGTTCCGCCATAAATTTTTAACGGAATATTTCGTCATAAATCCGTCACAATTTAGTGACGAAAAATGTTTCGTCACAAATTTTTCACGGAATATTCCATCACAAATCCGTCGCTATTATTTTGTGACGGACTTCTTTCCGTTACTAAATTTAGTGACGGCAAAAATGGTCACGGTAAAATTTTCGTCACTAATCCGTCACTAAACCCAGTTTGTGATGGAATAGTGATGAAAATTTTTATCACTATTATACTATTTTCTTGTAGTATAACTGACATTTGAGTTTTAAGATCATATGAATTTGGTCTACTAACTGATTAATTGAGCTAACAAGTGGGTTGGTGGCATTATAGTAATATCTAAAATATTAGATAAAATGGTTTAAGTTAACAAAAATATTTTTTAGTGAAAACGTTGATAAGGAATAATGCTGGCTAACATGTCACTTTCAAATATGTCTATTGAAAAACATAATAAACTAAGTTTAATTAAGATGATGGAGCAGTTTTCACCTCAAAAACCTTATCAACCTATTAAGTTCCATCGCAGACGGACTTCTCGTATTTGCACAAGTGTGATGTCAGATTTATACTGTGCTAAAAGTACATCATTTTTTTTTTGTATTTTATGAATTGGCCCTTCAAGGCTTACGAGGATGCGCAATAATTTCACCTCTATGAATTATTGCTCTGCCTTGGGATTTTTAGAGCTTGGCAGTATGGAATACTTGATTTCTCTTGAATTTCTATTGCTCTTGATAGAAGGAAAGAACCCTAATGCTTAAAAAAGGGAGAAAAGTTAAATATTTAAGTTTATCATTGCCTTAAAAAAAAATATATTTCATGAAAGTTACTTTAATTTTTTCCCAAGGTCTGTTGAGTTGCCTTCAACTATATATCCATGCTGAGATGTACCACACCATGCTAATTAACATGGAACCAAGAAAATTCGTAGGATTGAGTGCTCGGCCAAATTTTCTCCGATCGAGTTAAGAGGTGTTGACGTAGCATGGCTCGAGCGTCGATCGACTTTGGAGTACCTAGCTAGGTAATAGATAGATAAGGAGACCTCCTAGATGTACTGATATCAGCCACAACCTAGCTAGGGTATTGGAGAACCACATGCATGCAAGACTCGTCTCTATAAGATCTTAGTGTAGAAAAGTGATATTTTAATAAAAAAGAAGTCCTGAATTACTACTGGCTAAATATCTTCAATCCCATCCCAACACAGATATGGAGAGAGATTTATATAATTTTCACAGTATATTTCATAAAGGATGAGCAAAGAAGAATTTTAATTTGTTGTTTTACTCTAGCTGATACAACTCGAGCGAGCACTAATTAGCTCACAGATATATATAGCCAAAGCCTAGCTAGCTAGCTAGCAGAATCACTGCTTGCCACACAACTTGTTAATGTGGACTTTTATTAATATATATACTACGTAGCTCTCTGATCACATCTGATCAACTCCCATTAACCTTGCTGCAGGTGCTCCTTATCTCCCCGCTGCTCCCAGTTAGTGGACTAATGTTCCCCATATTTATCATCGACTGAACGAAGTTCTGGAAGAAGGTGCTCTGGCTGCTTGCAAAGCTGTTGACAATGGAGGCGGTGGAAGCTCCACTTGTTGAGAGGAGCTCTTGGTCTGACTGAAGAAGCCCGTTTTTGCTCTGAAGGTTGGTGAAGTAGTTGTTGTCGAAGGTGTTGGGGGTGGTCAGGTCGAGATTATTGAGAGTAGTCCCATCCCCACTCTGAGGGCAGTTCTGTTGCAGTGTTGCCAGGTAAGTGGTATTCAAGCTTGGGTCTGGATTGCCTGTGCCGCTGAAGTTATAGAGGCGGTTGCTGAAGACTCTGCATTGTGCTCGACCAAAGGTGTGGGCTCCTGCGATCGAACAATAATATATTTAACATTCACAGGAACTAGTTCCAGTTAGGATCTTGCATGTAGCTCTTTAATTTTCACAATAATAATGTATGGTTGGTTGGTTGGTTGTTTTTTACCTGATAAGGCGACGAGATCGGTGTCGTCGAGGCCGACAGCAGAGAATTTGGACTGAAGGATGGTTAAGTTATCGGAGGGGCTGGGGAGGTTGTTGGTGGCGGCGGTTGCGTTGGCGGTGGTGCCGTCCCTTCGTCCAAGCAACACAGACCAAGTGGGACCTCCTGACTATATATAATTAATTAATTAATTGCAATGGTCAGTGTAGTAAGTTATAAGTACTGGTCGACGACTGTAAAATTCTTAAGTAGTTTTCCTATTTCATAATTAAGGTGATTTGAATTGGCTTCAAAGCAACTGAATTAATATTCAAATGGAAAAGAAAATTAGTAAAAATTAAGGGTTAATTTACCAAGTTAACTGAAACTTCGGCGGCAAGGGCAAGGATATCAGCGCACGAGACTACTCCTGGGCAAGCATTCTCTACAGCAGTCTTGATGTTGTCAACCACATCATAACCCCGAACGGAGTTGTTGTTCGGACCTGCTCCCTTCTCACTCACTATCGTAGAGGTGGTGTCCAACAAAATAGACCCATCGCAGCCCTGGGGCAAACAGATCGAGCTCATTAATTTAGCTTAAATTAATAGAAGTAAGCCAGTACAGGTAGCCTTTCGTTTTATTGTTAACTAGAACATATAACACATATATAGTTTTCCAATTATATATATATATATATATATATATATATATAGCATCTTAATTATCTTTAAAGAACTCTAGCTAGCTAGTATATACATTGTAAATTAACAAACAGCAAGTTGCCTGCATAATATTAATTGTGGCCACCGTATATATATATGTATAGCCAACAGTGATGTGTAAAAATGAAAAGAGTTGAAGATTACTTGAACAAAACAATCATGGAAGAAGAGTCGAGTCAGGCTTGCAGTGATCCGAACATCAGAGCTTTGGGCTTGCTGAACCACGTTAAGAACGATGTCTGACACATTGGGGCATGTGGTGTTGTAGAAGGAAGAGCTCAGTTGATCAGCTTGGGATCCCTGGAATAGCAAAGCCAAGCAGATGGCTGAAGCAACTAGAAGAGAAGGATTAGAAGAAGAAGAAGACATCTTTTCTCTCCGATGGATCGGATGGATGAGAGTATAACGTTTACGTCCCTCTTTCTTCCCGTTGTATGTAGAGTTTGTGCGGTCTAAAGCGGCTTCCAAGCGCACATATTTATAGTGTAGGGGAGCAGCCCTGGCAACTTAAGGTCAATAAAGAAGAGCCCGTGATAGGTGCTCTAAGGTTCGATGACTTTTCCAAGTGGAATAATAGTCTCTGGGCGGCTCAAGGCATAAATGAAAGCTGTGCCACCTTAAGACAATAAATTGCGGCAGGCCATGCACTGGGGCCGGTTGGCGTGGCTAAAATCATGCACTCGAGAGCAGGAAAGCAGCCCTGGCCCGTGATAGGTGCTCTAAGGTTCGATGTCTTCTCCAACTGGGGCCGGTTGGCGTGGTCAAATCATGCACTAGAGAGCACCAAACATCACGTACGTAGAGGAGTTTTTATCCTCCTCCATTCTTCATATTTGCGAGAGAGAGAGAGAGAGAGGGGGAGAGAGAGAGAGAGACGGCATGTGATTTGATCGATGGGGGTGGGAACGGGATGTCTGGCGTCCAGCTCACGCATTTCTACATTTTGTGGCAGACTACACGTGTGGTTGGCCATTCAAAAGTGGCAAGAGGAGAAATGCACAGCAGCTGATATATAGCTTCTTTTGAACCGCATTTCTAGGTTACAAAAATCACTAATATTATTTGATCAAACCCCCTAGAAGCTACTTAAACCTGTTTAACTGGGAGCTGCATGGTGCCACATTTTATCAATCTCATCAATTTCATCAACCAACAACAGTTGTGGTATCATAATTATTATACTCGAATTGGTTCACTTGACTTACATTTTGCTACCAGGAAAAAAAAAAAAAGGGAAAAAACACAAGAACATCATGCAAGTAGTGATGAAGAAGGAAGTTAATTAGCTTGCTGCTACCAAGTTGATCGAGCTTAAGCTGCTGAATGAGGTCAATATTTGCATTCTTCTAGAGAGTGACAGATCATTCGGATCTTGACTTTGCAAGGAAATAATCGAACCTTTTTGGATTTTGTGAGCTTAACTTGGGGCGATCACATGCACAAACGTGTGCAGTTCTTTGATCATGCATGGCATTTGGAGTAGTCCTCTGATCGATCGAGGTCCACTTAATTGGTTGGCTCATATGACCCAATAGCATTTCAAAAGATCCCATCATCAACGGAGCTAGTCAAGGGCCAAGAGCACGTAAACTTCCACCCACGTAGATTTAATTTTCCATGAACGTGATAAAGTGAACCAACTGCAAGTCTAACATGCATGTTATTCTTTTTTACGGGGAGATCTCATGACATTACTAGTAAATAATTTGCCTCCCAGTTGGCCCAGCCAACTGTAACGTTTGAAGTTACGTTCTTGCAACATCAGAACAGCTGTTGTCATCTGTTAAGCCTAATCGGTAAATTTTCTTAATTTACAAGAAAAACTTGAGTTAATTAATGCTGCTTTGTTCTCTAGTACATCCGCATTGTGTAATGCTTTTTTTTTTTTTTAATTTCCTTCCTTTAATCCCTCTCTGGTTGTATGTGATTTTTTTTTTATTCAAAGCATGCTAACTGCTCTATCGAGTCACGATGAGGTCCTGCTTGAGATATAATTATGCGTCAATTGTTCAGAAAAAAAAATTTAAGTATAGCTAATGCAAAAATCTGAGATTCTATTTGGATTGATCATTGAGATAGATGTTGGACAATAGCTATCAAATATATATAATGATTGGCAAATAGCTAAGATCAATAGCCAATCCAAATAGATTCTACGTTAATAGGATTCGATCAAATAATTTTTTTCTTATTTTGTTTGAAAAAAAATAAGGACCGAACTGCTTTAATATTTGTGCTTGATGGCATGCATGACCATCTATCTTTATTTTTTTATAATATAAACTAAAAAATTATTTTGGAGTGGGGGCTAGCTAACAAGCATTAGATTAGCCGGTTGGCATCCCTCTCCCACCACTTAGAATAGGCATAGTATATTTTTAATATTAATATTGCTGCTGTAAATTCTTCAAAAGGAACGAAGATGGAGACTACAACTAATTTTTTAAATAATTTTTAGTTTAATAATAAGATCTATTTATGAAAACATTGAAATTATTTATTATATTTATTTAATTAGTCAAGATTAATGCCTAACAATAATCATGCTAGTCTTAATAATACTTATATATATATATATATATACTGAAACTTCATCGAAAAATACCATGCACTTATAATGAACCAAGTATAATGTCTTACTTTAACAAATACAATAATAATATAAAATTCAATCAATTCTTTTAATTTAAAAATTAGATTCTCTTACCTTCCAATTATCTAGTTTACTATTAAAAATGAGTTTCCATTATTGACCTCGTTTAAATAACAATATCATGCATGCCTATGCCTTATCTATATTATTTTTGAAAAATAATGTAGCATTTACCATTGATATTCTATTGATAGAATAATAATATTATTAAGATTTATTTTAAAAATAGTAACATTAAGCAAGCATGCATGTGCTCTAACATGGACATGCATGGCACATGCTTCATCCTCGAATACGAGTTAGATAAAGAAATTCGGTCATGCATTACCACCCATACTAGTAACCATCCATATCAAACAACTCTCTAAGGAGATTGTCTGCCATGACAAGAGACCTCGTTGCTTGTTACCCAAACTTTTATTGCCCCCCCCCCCCCCCCCCCTCTTTTTTTTTTTAAAGATCAAAGCTAAACTCTGTTTTCTAGTAGCCAAAGATAAGCTATCTCTTTGTGGACAGAGCATGGAAAAAAAAATGGGAAGCCTCTGTTTTCTAGCTGTTTGCCGTCTTTTGTAAGTGTTAAAGCCCAAAAGCATCACTTTCCATCAACAAGCTTTCATTGTTGTTAGTCAAAAAGAGGGGCTTCGACCTGGTCCACGATGGACCCCAAGAGATGAAACCTCTCCATGCCTTCACCCAAACAAGGTTATATGTGGTCTGGCTCATTAAGGTTCGAATGTGACCTGGTTGATATGTTCATGAGCTGGCTCTTTATAATTCTCCTTGCTTTCTTTGGTTTTATTTGACCTTCCAGAACTTGTTGTGCCATGAGTGTAGCAAAAAAAGCATATTAATACTCAGATACAGAAATAAATGAGATATTTAAAACTGTGCAAATTATTGAGGAATTAAGCTGATGAGTTATACAATGAAATTATGGAAGAAAGTAATAGAAAATCGAATAAGAGCTGAAATTTTAGTGTCAAATAATCAATTTGAATTTATGCCTGAAAAATAGGCTATTTATTTATTAAGAAGATTGATGGAGAGCTATAGGAAAAAGAAAAAAAGACCTTCATATGGTCTTTATTGATTTAGAGAAAACATATGATAGAATACCTAGAGAAATAATATGATGGGCTTTAGAGAAAAAAGAGTTACTAAAAGGTACATAAAATTAATAAAAGATATGTATGATAGAGCAATAACTATTGTTAAAGCAAAATAGAAGAAACTAGTGAGTTTCCAATTACTCTAGGTTTACATCAAGGATTTGCCTTAAGTTCGTATCTTTTTGTATTAGTTACGGATGAATTAACCAAACATATTCAAAATGATATCCCATGGTGTATGTTATTTGCAAATGATATAGTGTTAATTAATGAAACTAAATCTGGAGTAAATGCTAGGCTAGAAATTTGAAGAGAAGCTTTAGAATCTAAAGATTTTAAGATTAGTAGAACTAAAACTGAATACATAAAATGTAATTTTTGTGGGAGTAGAAATAAAAATGAAGAAACAGCGAAGATTCTAAGCCAAGAGATATCAACGAGTAAAAAATTTAGGTATTTGAGATCAATTATCCAGCAAGAAGGTAAAATAGGTGAAGATGTGCGTGAATCATAGAGTTAAAGCAAAATAGAGTAAGTGGAGGAGTGCTTCGGAAATATTGTATGATATATGGAACAGAATGTTAGACAATATTGAAACAACATGTGAATAAATTAAGTTGACAGAAATGCGTATGTTAAGATGGATATGTGGTAAAACTTTAAAAGATAGAATTAGAAATAAACATATAAGAGAAATGATGAAAGTAGCGACACCCCAATTGAAGATAAAATGAGAGAAAATCAATTACGGTGATTTGGACATATACAACATAGACCTTTAGATGCTCCCGTTAGAAAAAATGATCTTTTAACAATCCATGGTAAGAATAGGGTAGAGATAAATCTAAACTAATATGAATAAAAATAATTAAAAAAGATATAACTGTTTATAATTTGGATGTCGACTTGGTCCTAATAGTGCAGAGTGAAGGAAGCATATTTATGTAGCCGATCCTTTGTAGTTGGGAAAAGGCTTAGATGAGTTGAGTTGAGTAGTCAATTTTTTGTTAGAAAAGCATCACAGATCTATTTAATGAAACAAAATTGATGCACAAGGTGGTCCAAGTGATGAAACGTATCCATTTCATTTCACATTTAAGATGCAAAATTATTTAGTCAATCAATCGATCGTAACTATCGGATCGTCGCCGATCCGATCGATCGCCACGGTCCGAGATAGGTCGTCGCCGATCGGGATCGATCATGGCTTGGATCGATCGCAACCGTTGGATCGTCGCTGACCAGGATCGATCATGGCTTGGATCGATCGCAACCGTCGGATTATCGCCGACCGGGATCGATCATGGCTTCGATCGATCGCAACCGTCGGATCGTCGCCGATCCGATCGATCGTGACGGTCGAGATAGGTCAATGCCGACCGGGATCGATCATGGCTTGGATCGATCGCAACCGTCGGATCGTCGCCGACCGAGATCGATCATGGCTTGGATTGATCGCAACCGTCGGATACTCGCCGATGGGATCGATCATGGCTTGGATTGATCGCAACCATCGGATCGTCGCCGATCCGATCGATCGCGACGGTCCGAGATAGGTCGACGCCGATCGGGATCGATCTTGGCTTGGATCGATCGCAACCGTCGGATCATCGCCGACCGAGATCGATCATGGCTTGGATCAATCGCAACCGTCGGATCATCGCCAATCCGATCGATCGTGACAGTCCAAGATAGGTCATTGCCGACCGGGATCGATCATGGCTTGGATCGATCGCAACCGTCGGATCGTCGCCGACCAGGATCGATCATGGCTTGGATCGATCGCAACCGTCGGATCATCGCCAACCGGGATCGATCATGGCTTCGATCGATCGCAACTGTCGGATCGTCGCCGATCCGATCAATCGTGATGGTCCGAGATAGGTCGACGCCGACCGGGATCAATCATGGCTTGGATCGATCGCAACCGTCGGATCGTCGCCGACCGGGATTGATCATGGCTTAGATCGATCGCAACCATCGGATACTCGCCGACCAGGATCGATCATGGCTTGGATCGATCGCAACCATCGAATACTCGCCGACCGGGATCGATCATGGCTTGGATCGATCGCAACCATCGGATCGTCGCTGATTCGATCGATCGCCACGTCCGAGATAGGTCGTCACCGACCGGGATCGATCATGGCTTGGATCGATCGTAACCATCGGATCGTCGCCGACCGGGATCGATCATGGCTTGATCGATCGCAACCGTCGGATCGTCGCCAACCAGGATCGATCATGGCTTGGATCGATCGCAACAGTCAGATACTCGCTGACTGGGATCGATCATGGCTTGGATCGATCGCAACCGTCAGATCGTCGCCGATTCGATCGATCGCGACGGTCCGAGATAGGTCGACGCCACCGGATCGATCATGGCTTGGATCGATCGCAACCATCGGATCATCACCGGATCGATCATGGCCGATCTCAGATCGATCGATCGCAACCGTCGGATCATCGCCGACCGGGATTGATCATGGCTTCGATCGATTGCAACCGTCGGATCGTCGCCGATCCGATCGATCACGACGGTCCGAGATAGGTCGACGCCGACCGGGATCAAACATGGTTTGGATCGATCGCAACCGTCGGATCGTCGCCGATCGGGATCGATCATGGCTTGGATCGATCACAACCGTCGCATACTCACCGACCGGGATCAATCATGGCTTGGATCGATCGCAACCATCGGATCGTCGCTGATCGATCGATCGCCACGGTCCGAGATAGGTCATCGCCGACCGGGATCGATCATGGCTTGAATCGATCGCAACCGTCAGATCATCGCCGATCGGGATCGATCATGGCTTGGATCGATCGCAACCATCGATCTCGCGATCTGATCGATCGCGACAGTCCGAGATAGGTCGACGCCGAACGAGATCGATCATGGCTTGGATCGATCGCAACCGTTGGATCATCGCCGATCCGATCGATCCCAGTCCGAGATAGGTCGTCGCCGACCGGATCAATCATGGCTTGGATCGATCGCAACCGTCGGATCGTCGCCGATCGGGATCGATCATGACATGGATCAATCGCAACCGTCGGATCATCGCCGACCGGGATCGATCATGGCTTCGATCGATCGCAACCATCGGATCGTCTCCGATCCAATCGATCGCCACGGTCCGAGAGAGGTCGTCGCCGACCGGGATCGATCATGGCTTGGATCAATCGCAACCGTCGGATCATTTATAATTATTAAAAAAAAGTAATGAAAAGTTTAAAAAAAATATTAAAAAATTATTGCAACGCCGTAGCGATGCATTTTCGAAGAAAAAAATAAATAAATATTGCGATGCAATGTATGCGTCGCAATTATTTTTAGTAAATATAATTTTTATCAGTAATAATAAATAAAAGAAATATAATATTGCGACGCATTAGTTGCGTTGCAATGTTTTTTCTATAAATATATGTAATGAAAAAGTATAAAAAAATTATTGCGATGCAATTTGTGCATCGCAATCATTATCATAAATTATAAATATTATCATTTATAAATATTAAAAAATTATTGCGACGCCGTAGCGATGCATTTTTAAGAAAAAAATAAACAAATATTGTGACGCAATGTATGCATCGCAATTATTTTTAGTAAATATAATTTTTATTAATATTAATAAATAAAAGAAATATAATATTGCGACGCATTAGTTGCGTCGCAATGTTTTTTCTATAAATATATGTAATGAAAAAGTTTAAAAAAAATATTGCGATGCAATTTGTGCGTCGCAATTATTATCATAAATTATAAATATTATCATTTATAAATATTAAAAATTATTGCGATGTAGCGATGCATTTTCGAAGAAAAAAATAAACAAATATTGCGACGCAATGTATGTATCGCAATTATTTTTAGTAAATATAATTTTTATCAGTATTAATAATAAAAGAAATATAATATTGTGACGCATTAGTTGCATCGCAATGTTTTTTCTATAAATATGTAATGAAAAAGTTTAAAAAAATATTGCGACGCAATTTGTGCATCGCAATTATTATCATAAATTATAAATATTATCATTTACAAATATTAAAAAATTATTGCGACGCTGTAGCGACACATTTTTGAAGAAAATAATAAAAATATTGCGACGCAATGTATGCGTCGCAATTATTTTTAGTAAATATAATTTTTATCAGTATTAATAAATAAAAGAAATATAATATTGCGATGCATTAGTTGCGTTGCGATGCTTTTTCTATAAATATGTAATAAAAAGTTTAAAAAAATATTGCAACGCAATTTATGCGTCG
>UESW01001742.1:40394-95566 GCA_900491605.1 Calamus simplicifolius | reverse complement strand
ATCACTGATATAAAATTTCTTAATCTTAATAAATTCAGAAACTAACTGTTTATTTTAATGCAGAAAAAGTTACGTGGGATCCTGCCAGCCATGATGCCATTAGGGCAGCATGGGAGGCTCTGACGGGATGCCGATACTCCGACATGCTTCATCGTTGGAGGTCATCGGGTCAGCGTCCTGCGCACGTGCCAGAGGGTATTTGGCACGAGTGGCAGCAGGCCTGGCAGTCCGATGGCTGGCGCAGGAGGTCGCATCAGCCAGCACGAACCGTCGATCTGAGAAGGGCGGTCCTGGCACGGGTCTCTCCCGCCATACTTCGGGCTCCATTTCGATTCAGGAGCACAGACGACGTATGGTAAAAAAATATAAATATTTTAATTACTATTTTAGTTATTTACAAATATTTGTATTAATATCAATTTTTTTATTGTTATAGTCTGAGCAGGAGGGCGGAGATCCTGGTGAGTTTCGTCTATTCAGGGCGACACACACCAGGAGGGGACGGTTCCTGGGTCGACACGCGATCACGGGAGGTTGCGGTAAGAAATTAGATTTATGTAGTATCTGTTTAATTTCTAAAATTTTATTTCGAGAAATTTATTAACTCATTTATTGTTGATTTCATAATTTAAAGACACGAGTCGAGGAGCTTCGCTCCCAGGCATCGCAGGTCGACTCTACTGATGGGGAGACGCCCGTCGAACTCTTAGCAGAGGAGAGTCGGCGTGTGTTTTTGGAGGCTGTTGGTGCCCAGCCGCGAGACCGCAGGGTCTATGGTCTGGGCACTAGAGCTTCTACATATTTTCCCCATCAGGCCTCCAGCTCACGAGTTTCTGGTGATATTCCTCCCGAGCGTTTAGACGACCTTCGGAGATCTATTGCAGAGGAGGTTCGGCAGGAGGTCGAGCAGGATTTCAAGGATCGTATGCGAGGCCGGGATCAGGAGATTGCAGACATGCGCGATGAGATGCATCATTTGCGGGATATGGTTAGCCGCTTGTCGCAGAGTCTCCAGCCTCCACAGCCTCCACGTGATCGCTCAGATTCTTGATGTATTTTTTTTCTTTTTATATTGTACATGAAAACTTCAAAATTTTAATAAATTATTTATTTTTGTAAATTGAATGATTATTGTTTGGATCAATATGAGTGAAGAATGTTTCGATCAATATTTAAATGTAACGAAATTGTATTAACCATTTTAATTTTTAAATTTTTATTTTTTAAAAAAAAATATTTATTTAGCGATGCATTAGCGACTGCAATTACATCGCTAATGTTTTTAAAATATTATTATTAAATATTGCGACATAATGAGCTGGCATCGCAATATTTTAAAAAAAATTAATTAGCGATGCATTAGCGACTCAAATTGCATCGCTAATATTTTCATAATATTACTATTAAATATTGCGATGCAACGATCTGGCGTCGCAATATTTTAAAAAAAATTTTCATTAGCGATGCATTAGCAACTAAAATTGCATCAATAATATATCTAAAATATTATTAATAAATATTGCGACGCAGTGACCTAGCGTCGCAATATTTTAAAAAAATTTTATTAGCGACGCATTAGCGACTAATATTACGTCGCTATTATATTTAAAATATTATTATTAAATATTACGATGCAACTAAATGCATCGCAATATTGCAACGCAATTGAATGCGTCGCAATATTTTAATAATTTTAAATATTAAAATTAGTTTTAATTTAGCGACGTATTTGGATGCGTCGCAATATTGCGACGCACTGTTGCATCGCAGAGAGTCGCAATATTGCGATGCAATTGCGATAAATGGATATTGCGATGGACATCTGAGCGACGCAGTCATTGCATCACTATTGCGTCGCAATAGCATATTTAGCGACGCATTAGCGACGCAATTTTTTTTTCTTGTAGTGACTCTTTTAGTCCAGTTGATTTAAACCTTAGAGTCTAACCCTTTATGGACCCGATTTAGCTAACCCAAATGATTAATATATTTCATGTTAACATGTCATATATTTCAATCAAGCATAATGTTACTACTCATAATTCCTATATTTAGATCATATCTAAAAAAAATTATGAACTAATATTTGACATTCAAATAAAACTCTCATAAATATTTGTATGTTTTATAACATAGACATCATGTCATCATATATCATATCTATGTTTTTATACTAAATATGCAAATATTATGGTTTTATACAACATCAATATGTATCAAATATAAAATATCTTTTGAGAGTGTGTGTAATCTATGTTTTGATGCCAAAGCACAATTTAAATTTTCTTTAAACAAAGCATCAACGATAAAATAATCGCACGGCAATATGTCACAGAATACCCTCATTGAATGGGTAATTTGGATTTTCAATCCACCTGTGACCATATGGCCTTGTGATAAGTTTTAGCCATAATTACACAATTAATGAGAATATTAATTTACATGCATAAATTAGATCATTAACGAAACCATGGCTCTGATACCATTTGTAGGAAGAAATAGTCTCCGAGGCATGTATATTTTTAAAAATTGATAACTATTATCATTGCGGAAATTAAAAGATTACATATTAATCTATCTAATATGCATCCAGATCATATCTTTGCCTATATTCAGAATCGTTTGATCTAAAATATGCATATAAAAACATCAAGATCATATCTTGATCTTCAAAATGACTAGTCACACTATTATCTTGAAGCCTGCCTTAAGATCTAGGGATCAAATCACTTACCTTAAGAACAGTAGGTAAATCCTTATCGCTCTGCAGCCGTTCAATCGTCTGGCCTCTAGTATCGTCCATGCGAAGCCCCGAATGATCAGATTTCCGGGAGTGCTAGCTTACAGAAAAATAGCTTTGCTGATCTTGAATCCTCTCACTTGAATCTTCCTCCAAGATCCACCAGGCTTCCGCTAACATCAGAATCACCAGGATTTTCTATTCTAACATTTTAGAATTACAATCCACGATAATTTAGAATTACAATCCATGACAAATCGTGTATTGTTGTTCTATTTTTGTTCTCTATTCTCTGGTGAGGGAATGCCCTCTATTTATAGTCTAGATTTAGCCTTGACATTTAATTCTGACATTTAAGAATCCGTCGTTTGGCAAAAGCGAAGAGACGCCAAAGGTACGACGCTTGGTTTAATTCTAATGTTCGGAGAAAACCAAGGAGTCGCGGCATTTGGTTTAGTTCCGTCGTTAGGAGAAAACCAAAGAGACGAGGGATAAATCCAACGTTCGGTAAATAAATGTTATGCATTAAATTCTATCTCATGAGATGAGATTTTAGCCATCTCATTATATGAGATCCATATTCGAGAGGTTTGGGTTCTGATCTGAATTTATTTGACTTAACCCACATAGATCATGGTCCAAGCCCAAATCAAATTTGGCTAATCCTGAATCTATTTAAATTCAAATCAAGTCTAATTTCAAATCAATATTTGAAATTGACTTGTCCTTCTAATAGACTTAAACCAAATTGAATCTTATTCAATTGTACTTAACCCAATTGAGATAATTCAATCAATCAAATTGATTAATTAAATCATATATGATTCTCAATCGTTGATCAGCAAATAGATCATTCTAGGAAACTTCTATGCGTGTAACTCTCTAGGTTCGAACCTAAGCTGGTAGCATAGAAACAACTTTCTATACTAATCGATGTGCCCATCTAGCAATGGAACCCGACGTCCGGATAGGTCGAAGAGTTGCCGAGCAAACTCCAATAACCCTAAGAAACAGTTACTGTATAATTCATCCTCTTGACCACAAATGCTAAGGATGGCTTAAGAGCATGTCAACTCTAAATAGCAAATCCATAAAGTGATTTCAACTTTAGTGATCATGTGACTTTCACATGAAGTGCCTTGGCCAAGGTCTTGCTAAATTGAAACACAAGCATTTCTTCTTTTAATGGGATAGGTCAAATTCCATCTTGATCCACAACTGACTACCACAAGTACTTGACTGCACCCAGTAACCTTTCGTAGCTGGATTAGAAATCCAGGTGGTCCGGCACCTAAGTACAATGAGTTTCTTGTAAGCCACTGGTTGTGATCTTTAGGTATGAAGGATACTTATACCTATATCTTCTCGAATTAACTCTTGACAGCAGAGTATCCAGAAATGAGTCACGTTCGATGAAATGTACTCCTACACTTTCACCTGTATGTCATACCAGTGTCTCTACACTCCTTGGTTAAGAGGATAACCAACAAATATGATATACAATATCCTATAATTGATAGTACTATAGCCCTGTCATAGTATATCATTTGGTCGCGAACTCTTTTAAGGACCTTCTAAGATAAATCCTCCTTTATCGTGAGGAAGATCCTAAGGGCTTCATTACTTTCAGGAGTATTAAGAATATGTTCTTGTAATGAATAAACTGCCAAATAACTTTTATTAATATATCAATTTATATACAATTTACATCAGCACAATCATCAAATGATTGGCTTTAGGATACAATTCCCAATAATTCATTTCCTGGGAGCCCCCCTCCAGGGTTTGTCAAAATCAACTTTGATGGGAGTGTCCGCGGCAGACTAGCTGGTTTGGCCTTCATCATTCGCGGGCCACAGGGCGATATGCTGGCGGCTGGCGAATTTGGTACCCTGGATTCCTCTGTCCCTATGTCCGAGCTTTATGCTGCATGGGCTGGTATTTCTTATGCTTCTCAGACTCTTCGAGCACAGAGGCTTATGATTGAGGGAGACTCTATGACAGTCATTCAGTGGATGAGGAAGGAGAGTGTTCCTGATGTATCCACTAATCCGATCCTCAAGGATATTTAGACCATGCTTCGGGAGGTGGATACTGCCCAGATTCGACATATATTCCGTAAAGCCAATACGATAGCTGACTGGGCAGCGGCGGTCGTGGCTTAGCATGTAGGCTATAGGATATGGAGGATGGGTGACCCCTGCCCTCCTGTGTTGATGCAAATTTGTATTCGGATGTATCTGAGCTGACCCACACTACACTAGTGTGATCGTTCGTCTGTACCAAAAAAAAGTAATTTAATTATATGATATAAGATTATCATAATGATAAATGTGATTGTAATACTTAATATATATTATAAGATGATTATATTATTATTTCTATTGTTGTTACTATAACTATATAAAAGTTATTTGTTATAGTTAAATTTTATTTTATGCAATATATCAATGCCGTATATAATTTTTATTTTATTTCTTGACAATTGAACTCATATGACTATATTTGAATTGATAAGAAATTGGTAATACTAAAATATTAGATTTACAACTTATACCATATTAGTTATAATCAAAAGAAGAGACAAAAATTACACATGACTTAATTTTTTTAAGTTTCTTTGTGGTTGTTAATACAATAAGCATAGGTGAAATAATGAGATATCAATAGCAAGAACCTCTTCTTTTCATCTTATATCATTCCTTTTTTTCATTTTAATTTATCCATTATACCTTCTATTTTTATACTTGAGATGATTGTACAATGTTGCGTTGAACTATGTTGAAATTACGGGTAGATGAGTCTTTTTAAAAACATAGGCTCACTTAGTGACTTCTTTTTAGATTAATGTAATTATTTTTTGAATGTCTAATTTAAATGCTCATACTACTTACTAGTGCATGTGCAAGTCGAAGATTGATTTTAGCAACCTCAATCTTATTGTGCCATAAACTCAATCTTATTCTAACATTAGTGGATATCTATTGTTATATGTGAAATTTTAGGTAATAACCTATGTACAATCATGTTTTTGCTTATAATATATTATTATAATTATAATAATTACATAGTGTAAAAAAAGATATAATATTGTAAATATATCTTATAATATAAAAATATATATTATTATATTATATAATGCTAAAATTTTAATATTATTATTATAATATTTCATAGTGATATTATATTATTAGATAATAATGAGCATTTTATTATATTCTAATATATTTATTATATGAGATAAATTTAACTATATTTAAATGTAATTAAGCCTATATTTGATCACCTTTTTTACCCTTGAATGCACATAGTTCCTAGATTCCAAAGATGAAAAAAGTAAAAAAGATAGGTAGCTCCTAAATCCATATGAATCTAAGAATGAAAAAGGTGATCGAATCCGCTACATTTGAATGTAGCTACGTCTACCTCTCATTATATATATTAAAATTATATGATAGTAAAATAATATATTATTGTAATTTTACATTATAATCATTACTATGTTAGAAAATTGTTATATTTTTTTATATTACATTATAATACTATGAAATGATACATTTAAGTATTATTATGATGATATTATTCGAATAATTTATAATAATGTTTTTTAATAGGTTACATAGTTGAAAGTATTATGCAATTTTTTTATTATTTTTATTCCAAAAGAATTTTCTAAATTTGGTTAGCAAAAGTGTTAAAATCTCACAACATTTTTAAAATATAGTTGCGCAAACAACTTTTTTCAAAAGCTCTACTGATCTTAAAAGCTCTATTGCCAAATCATTAACTCTACTCTTAACCATTTGAACAAACAACCTAAAATTAAAAGGAGGATTTCAGACATAACTGAAAACTAACTAAAATTTGAAAAAAATATGTTTGAAATTTTTATCAACCGTAATTTAGGTGGAACATTCATCGAGGTGAAAGAGTGATGTCGGAAAGTAATTGAATGCTATTTCAAATTTATCTTTGTTAGAAAGAAGAGACGTACATCCTTACTTAAGGAATTATGAGAGATCTAATTCATTATGATTTTTTGATGTTGTTAATGAAAATGTATATAGTTTGTTTTCTTAGTTAGCAATACAAATAAGCAATTAATAAAATTCAATAATTATTGTATCACTTGTCTGTCAGTTCTATCTTGAATATAGCATGGCCTTATCCGAGATTTAACTTTAAACACCTTAATGAATGTCTGTTATGTGCGGTCCAGTGAGTATTGATTATGAAATTAAGGCATCCAGTGAATCATCTTTTTATGAAACATAAATCTTGTATTACCATAATTTTGTGCTATAGGCTTTGAGGCAATGCATCTTTTGTCGGTGACTTATATGGTTATAATCGAATTTTGAAATCTTTATTTGAAGAACGAGCATTGTCAATAAATTTTACTAAACCTTTTGAAAATTTTTATTTAGATTATAGGCCATTTGGTTGTCTGGTTTTATTTTCAAATGAGATTTATCTTTTCTTTCGCCTGAAAGAAACTTTCTCTAGAACTCCCATTAATTCCTCGTTTCTGCTCAAAAGCACCCACAATCATGAGCAACCGAATCCCATATTTTGCAGACTTGGTTTCTTTTTGTTAAAATTAAAAGAAATCAAAATATGAGAATTAGGTAGGTGATTGGACAGTTATTCTTCACCTCCATCCATAACTTCTTATAAAGTTTCAATTTTAGTATAAAATTAGTCGATTGAGGTTAAGCTTTCTAATTCACATTTCTTGAAGGATTCTTTTCATCCACATCTTGAAGTGCCTCCAAAATGTATTTGCACCCATCTTTTGGATGATAAGACAAATGAATTGAATTTGGTTAATCTAGTGCATCATCTCTATCAAATGGCTCTTTATGGATAAATTCATGTTACCCCTTGTGTGTGTATATATATATTTGGCTTTTTTCCCCCACCACATGCCTGATTAGTCCAAACCATAGCAACTTCAAGGCATACTTTATCTACCTAATTCAAGGAACAGAAAAAAGAAAACTTTAGCATTTTTGGTGTGTGGAGAAGAGGGAACAGTATAACACATTACTTGGCGCATACAATTAAAGCTTATACAATAAAAATCCCCAGAACACAAATGCTAACATGAATTATTACTGCAACAAACATGACGTACAAAGCTTAATGTACATTGCCAACAAATGCCTTCTTAGTTGCAATAATAGTCTCCACCTAATTCTCACATTCTATCTCCTCTCTCACATGCAAACAATTTAAACCTGAATAGAGTATAGAATTTTGCTTCTCACATTGCTTGGTCTGGGATGAAACCAAGGCCATGATTTAAGATTTTAGTCTGTACCAATAAGAGACCTAAGGACATTCACCTGCAACTGTAGACATACCACATAACTCCCCACATCAGAGAGCAATTCACTTAACTCCATCTCATTCCCACCAGGTAAAAGCAGTCTCAGCATCTTTATGTGGCCATCAATCTCCTCTTCCCTTCTGCTCTCCTTTCTCTGAACACCTTGCTGCCGGCTGGTTGTTCTAAGCCGGCTTGCTTCGTCTTGTTTAGATTTTCGTTTTAAGTACTTCATCTGTGCTTCGACATGAACAACAGGCCTAGGAATGGATGGGGTTGCCAAGAATTGGCCGAGCAGTTCAACATTAATGTAAGTAGCTGCGGTGTTTGATTCAAATGTTGCAACGTTATGAAGTTTCCTTGGGCCCATGCCTTGCTCGAGTCTGTGTCTTAAGGCACGGCTCCATCTGAACTCACCCGTAGATAGTACTAGTGCCATGTCTACTTCAAATCTGATGATCTTCTTGATCTTATTGCCTTGTTTCCTCCCAGGGAGACTAAGCTAGCAACCCTTAGAAGAGCTGGCAAAAGATAGCTCATGTACTTGTGCGACAAATTCGCCAATGCTAAGGCATTTGGTTTGACCGAAGAATCCACCCACCTTCGCTTTCTTCTTTGATGATCTTCCATATTCCAAGCAGGAATTGCGATCTCTATAACATCAAAGAAGATGGTATGACAAGACGATAGAGAGAATATATAGGCATTACTACTTGCTACCTATGGAAGTACAACGAGAGAGAGAGACGATCTACTATCATGAAAACCAGTAAGACTATGCACAGCTAAGAAGATACTAGTGATATTAAATTATAGAATCAGTTGAAACAATGCAGTTGGAGGAGTAATGCACGGAATGGAGGAGGAGTTCTCATAGGAATGGAGGAGAGAAGAAAAAGGATGTTGATAAAGGTGGCGAGGAAGTAGGAAGAAAAGGCTATTAATTAATTACCTTGCAAAAGAGTCCTAAGAGCTTCACTGCTTCAGTATGGTGGAGGACTGAGTTGTGCGACCTCTATTTAAGCACTTGAGAGGGTTGGAAGGGCAGAAGAGCCAACACTTCCTCTTACCGCTCTCTCATCAACGTCCAAAGGCTCATCCATTGGAGAGAGAAATACTTGGGGAGTGACTAATGTTTTAATTCTGAAAGTAAGAAAAATGTGCGAGAAGTCTTGTGAAGTTTCTAAGGATTTGGTAAAGACCCTCAAATGATTTTGAAAGGGGGGATGGTGCGTGCTGGTGGAGCACATGGTGGCACGTGTGCACCCTTTGCTCTCCCAAACCTACCAATAAAGACAGCCCCCTCCCATGTGCTGTTAGGAACAAGACACCAAACCCTCTATTAATGCATCACATGAATCCAACCAAAGTACTCTCTCTCGTCGATCTTATGGTGATCTTATCTCAATGACATCTCTCTCTTCTCTTAGCCTCCTTTCTTGCTAGCACCTCTCCTGATCGCATCGCATTTTAATCCTTTGCAACGTTACCACTTTCATTCAACTCTTATTTGTTGGAAACAGTGTGTGTGTCTATATATATATATATATATATATATTTGTTATTACATGAAGTAATTAATTAATATATATAAGACACAGCAGTAGTAAGAGAATTTGAATAAAATGAGTTAGAAAAGATATGTTGTTTGATCGATGGGGTCGTTGAATAATTCATCCCACAAACCATGTCCTCTTTATTTTTATTTTTTTTTCCCTTTCCGAAATGGTCCCTCCAAGGCCATGGGATGCTCTTAATACAAATGGCTTGGAGAAGGTCCACAAAATCCCTTGTTTAATTTGAGGTGGGGTTTCTAATGACAAGATTGATGGAGAGGTGTGCCACCCCCATGCACTACAAGACAAGGGAGAGATGAGGTGTAGTCGGTGTCGACGTGGTCACCTCAGAAGACACCTAGGCCCAATGATTGATGGGAATTTGTCGCCTTTCTTGATGGCGGACCTGCCATCCACGTGAGAACTCTAGTCCCAGAGTTATCAAGAGGACAATGAGAGCAGTGGTTGCCATTAAAAATCAATCGTCTCATTAAAAAGCACATGGTGATACCCGTCCTTCTGTGGCATAACGAGAGTGTGGGAGCTTTCGACTCCTCTGTCACCCCCTCGCCGCTCCGCCATTGTTGTCTTAAGAGCGCTTGAGGAGGGACCAGCTGAATCTGTTCTTCCTCTTCCATCGGATTTCAGGCACAGAGTTATGAGGTGGTTAAGCCAAGACAAATCCACTCTAATCATTAAAAATGGTTGTTAGGAAATTTCCTCATGATTTCCCTCAGAAAAAAAAAAAAAACCCAATAGTTTCCACAGAATGTCATGCATTCTTAATTGTCAGATGCTATGATAATTAAATATGGAAACAATATTGTTCGAACTGTTGAACCGCAATGATACGCAATGGCATTGTCACTGATATGTGAGCAAAGTCGGCAATGACTGCTAAAATCTTTCCATTCAATCTTACTCCCTTTTCTTGCGATGAATGTGTGCTGTTGAGAACTAGGAAAATAATCCAAGTTGCTCCGTACTAACTCCCAGCATAATTGGACTGCTGTTGGTAAGAGATCCACAGGGAAGTTCTATTTTTAACTTAGTTCACTTGCGCCAAGCCCCTGCTTGTTATAGGGTTCGGTGATGAGAAAATCTGCTAGGAAGAAAAGGTTTCATTGCGGTCATGGTGTCATCTATTCAAATCTGCTAAGCTAATAGAAGGAATGCGGGTCTCTTTGAATGCATGTCCAAGTTTACGAACCTATCTTATTAGCCTCTATATATTTGCAAAGTGCTGAACTTTTCATTAAGGACGTGGAATTCTGTAGGCTTCACTGGACATCATCGACTCCTTGAGAGTTTTGAGGGTTTTTCCCCCTTAGTGGTTGATATAATGAATGAAACGAGGAAACAAAATCCTACTCCAGGCCCAGTGGGAACGCCAGAGTTCCACCACGTACTGACACATGAAGTCTCCCAGGTTAGCAATAAAAACTGCAAAATCTTAAGTTAGAACTAATCCCATCTTTCTAAAAATAAAGCTGTTGACTTGCTGGTGGTGAATGCAGAACTAAGACACCTCCCCATTCCAAGTGGGGAGTAGTAGTCATATATATTTTTTCTTCATGAGAAGATGACCTAGTTGTACTGGCCAGCTATAACAATGGCATAACCAAGTTGAAATTGCTATTACCTCCAAATTAAGTTCCTTGTGTCTGTTTTTGTAACATGGTCGAGCTTGGAGTCTAGCTAGTGAGAAGGGGAACACATGGGGTTCGTTGATGTGGCGTCCAGGCTAATCTTCTTTTGGACTCGTATGTATGGATTATCCCTTCACGTGCAATCCATTGACGAGCTTCAGAGAACCTGTTTAAATGATGGGCAAGTGCCAAAATGTCATATCCTGACCTGGTCTTCAGATGAGTTCATTTTCCACGATTTTTTACTCTCATGAACTCCAATAGCTGGAAGCACAACCAGCATTCAATTATTATAGACAGAAGAGATCGTGCATACTCCAAACGTACGCATCAATTAAATGGACCCTACTCAAACACTAGGGCCAGGCAAGATCTAATCCTAAATTGTTCACATTTTACTTCATTATCTTTTTGAGCTGAAAAGAAGGAAGTGAGACGCTTATCCTACAGTATTAGATTAAAAAGCAGATGAATACAGGGAGAGGAAAGTTACAAATATGCTCAACAGTAAGAAGGGATGATACAAGAGAACTCAGTGAGGAGCCATCTTCATTAAGGAAGTTAATTAGAATACTTGAGATGGTCTGGTCGATGTCCCTTTCACACCATCTTTATTAATTAAAAGAGTCATCTTCATCTTATTCCAATATCATTGTCAGCTCTATGATGTTTATTTTCTTTCTTTTTCACTTTCTTAATTTTAAACAAGAGTAGCCACGTGCTACCATCAGTTTTTGAACAAGAACAAATTTTTGGAGAGAGCTATAACATTTGTTAGCCTTAATTTGCAACACTCGTTGTTATGGGATATATATAACTTATTTTTCTTAGTATGGTTAGAGAGAATTTTTCAAAATTTTTGAAAGTATTCTACATTTATATTTGCAATTATCTCTGTACTTATGTGGCCAACATGAACACTGGATTGGCAACTGCTTATTGAATAATGGTGTTGTATCTATAAAATAAAATTCGGTGCTAGCAAGCAACCTTTCATCGTGGAAGCACAAAATAGAAGGAATGTTTTGTTAGGGGAAAGTTTAAATTTCAAAAGGTTAAGATGGTTGAGGATAAAGGATAACCTTGTGAGTTTCTCCATATAAGCATAAGATATGATAGGATATCAGTGAATTGATTTGTATAACATTCTTTTTGAAAGAAAAAAAAAATTTATGATAGGTTTTTTTTTATGATACATCTGATAATATGCTGATTTACACATGCGCACAACACTAATTCTTTGCCCATACTATTTTACTGGCAAACATGGACAAATTTAATTGCTTATATTGTTTCATGTGGCTACAAATTTTATGACATATCTTATTTGAAGAAGAGTAAGGAATTTTTTTGTTCCCAAGTGGCCTAAGAATCATTCTAAAGTTAAAGGATCTGAAACCGAGTTGTTAGCTTCTTAGCAAGAAATGAGCTGGATGGCTTGATGTTTGTTGGTGCATCAGTGTATTCTCTCCAACAACAACGTCAGCAAAATCATTCCCGTTTATATTCGCTGTGCCAAACCAAAAAAAAAACTGGTTAAGACTTAAGAATCCATCTATAAATTTTAAATGTAATTATATGAATCGAATATACCTTTTTCGTTGATTGGATATGGGTATTTGACTGCATATATATATATCGATATCTTATTGGTGAGCATCTGGGCTCCGTAGTCAACCCATCCCATCTACATGGTGTCAGAAACTTTACAGAAGCGGACCACCCAAGTCGGATCATTTATATGGATGACAGCTGGTTTCATTGCCTGAATGAAAACAAGGAAGGGCAGGAGAAGAACCGTTCCCTTCTCCTTTTGTCTCTAGTCATGCGATTTTTTTTTTTTTTAATGCCTACCTACTCACTGGTTCGTTGGCATATATATTTATCAAACTAATTAATTTATAAACTGCAAATCCGTGAAAGTGAGAAAGAATGATGCCGCATGTCTTCAGTTGTGCTGGCCAGCTGGAGCCTTCCTTAAACGGTGTGTTTGAAATAGGGATAAGAGAAATATTTTTTTTATTTTTAAAAATTATAATTATAAAAAATTAATTAAAAATTTTAATTAAAAAAGATAATTCATAATTAGTCTAAAAGGATAACTTATGATTATACATGAGTTATTCTTGAACTTATTTCATAGAAAATTAAAGAATAACTAGAGCTGTCCCTGAATACGGTAAAATTATTATTTAAAAAAAAGATGATTATTTTCTTAACTATCCTTTGAATAAAGTTTATTCTTTACATTTATCCAGAAATAACATTTTAAGAATTAAACACCTTAGAATAGTAATAATAACACAAAAAGAACATAAACTTATCTAAAATTGTTAACCATATCTTTGTTTTTTAATTAAATATATTAATTTATAAAATTTATTTGATTAAATATATTTTTAATGACAGACAATATGTCTCTATGGATCATTTTAATTAGCAGAGAAGATAAAAAAATATTAAAATGGTACTTAAATGATTTTGAGATTTATCGAGGATAAAAAAAAAGAAGAAGAAATTTTTACCATTTATTATCTACTATTTTCAATGTCTACTTAAATCCTCTTTTTATGTTTATGTTTTTCATCTTTCATTATTGCAATCTCAAAACTCCATAGAGTTATATAATGCCATCTTGATATTTTTATTTATTATATCAACTAAAAAAAACCATCAAGTTATTATTGACGGCCATCCAAAATATATTGATTGAATAAATTTTATAAGTTAATGCATATATATATATATATATATATATATATATATATATATATATATATATATATATATATATATATATATATACAACTCATCAACTCAACTCAACCTAGTCGATCATCGATCATCAAAGCTTTTTTTCAACTACATAAGATTGACTACATGAATATGCTTCCTCCACTCTACTTTATTCACGACTAAATCGATATTCAAATTATAGATAATTATATTTTTTAATTATTTTTATTTATATTATTTTAAATTTATTTTTATCATTTTTTCTATTTGAAACGTATAAAAATCTTTATTGTATATATCCAAACCTTTATAATTAATTTTTTTATTTTATCTTTAATTAAAATTATTATTATTATTATTTTATATTTATTTTTAATATTATCATTTTATTACTTCTTCATGCCTGCAAGCAAAGGTGTGCATAATTGCACGTCTTCTAAATGGCTGGCACAAGCGCCTTGGCACATGGCCAGTGATGTGCTGCAACAGCCAATGTCTGTCCTGAAATATCACTAAAAAAAAAGTTTACGATAAGTTTACATTGATTGCTATGAGATGCACAACACTGGTACGGGATTGATGTCCTCTGATCCATTTACGCCAGAAGCATGCATCAGGGCGTTTTTACAAATGCAATGGATCGATGCAACAATAATGATGATGTTGATTGGACCACAATAAGTTAAAAATAGGAGGCATGCTAGAGCTATGCACGTGCACACGTATGCAGGTGTGGATGAAAGGTACTACAAGATGCTGTGAGCTGCATACGGCCAGTCATTGATAACCTAATTTGGCTGCGCTCGCCAGCATGCCCTCCTCATTAGTCACCAATTATGTCTAAGTTTTTCACCTATCATCATACATGTGTGCTAGAAATTGCTGTTGGTTTGACTTGACATCAACCTTTTAGTCCTGTCATGGTCAAGCCCGGACAAAAAAAGTCATTGGGGATGATGAACACCCTTCTTAGCTAGGTTACTTGAAATAGGCAGGCCACTCATAATGGATGCATCCAATGTCTTAAAAACTTGGCTAGGTTAGATGGTTGAACTGGTTGGATCGTCAACCAATCTAGCACCTATATATACATATGATACTTTAAAACATACCAAAATAAAATCCAATCTAGTATCATAAAACTACTTAAATATAGGCTGAGCATTGGCTCATTTGAACTACTTTTGGTTTGCCCTTAAAATTTTTTTATTGTTTTCAAGTGAAATAGATCAGGACCAGGGATTTAATCAAATTAAGCCCTCTCCGTGAATCATCTTACGGTTACTTGTCTCTCTCTTACCTTCGTCTCTCCTCTTTAGCACCATCATGAATGGAGAATGGCTGACATTTTGCAATCTACCATTTTTCAATGCTCAAGTAAGATCCCATCCCTTTCTCTCTTTCTTCTTTCTCATCTCTTCTACATCTCTCATATCATCTCTTTCCTCATGGCCAAATCTTAATGGATCACTAATAAGAAGGAAAAGTCTTTGTACATCATCTCCGGTGCAACAAATCCTATGTGGACTGCATCACCCTTCCTTATTGGTCCATGTGAATCCTACATGACTTGACGCGACAGAATGGGATGTAGGGATACGATGTTATGTTTTGAGTGTGACGTGTATTAATACCGCTTTTGTAGTCTCTTCACGCATGGCAAAGAATATTTTTGCCCTCCAAGGTTTTTTTGAAAAGGACAACTCGGCTCTTCTTCTTTCGAAGGCATGCGGATGCCGTTTCTTCTTCTTTCAGGTATTGTTTCTTCTCCTTCTTCATCCTGGGATAACTCTTATTTTTCTTAGACACCCTTGTTATAAAATAACAATACCCTAGTTACAAAACATTAAGGCAATGCTTTACGACATCCCTGTTAGAAAATTGGCAAAAAAAAAAATTTATGACATCTTAGTTTTACAATTAAGACACCATGCTTATAAATGCATAACACCCTTATGGAAAACATTGAGACAAAGCCTCATGACATCGCACTCAAAGAGGAAATCGGCTCAAAAAAATTATGACACCCTAGTTTTACTCTTAAGACACCCTAGTTATAAACTTATGATACCTTTACAGAAAACGTTAAGGCAAACCTCTACGACTTGCACCCAAGGAGAAAATTAGTCAAAAAAATATTATGGCACCCCAGTTTTATAATTAAGACATTCTGGTTACAAACATATGACACCCTTACAGAAAACATTAAGCCAAAGCCTCATGACATCGCACTCATGGAGGAAATCGGCCGAAAAAAGTTATGACTCCCCAATTTTATTAAAATGCCCTAGTTATAAACTTACGATATCCTTACAAAAAACATTGAGGCAAAGCTTTACGACATTGCACCCAAGAAGAAAATTGGCCAAAAAAATATTATGACACCATAGTTTTATAATTAAGACACTCTAGTTATAAACGTACGACACCCTTACAAAAAATGTTGAGGCAAAGCTTTGTGACATCGCACCCAAAGAGAAATTCGGCCAAAAAAATTACGACACCCCAGTTTTACTCTTAGGACACCCTAGTTACAAACTTATGATACACTTACAGAAAATGTTGAGACAAAGCTCTACGACATCGCTCCCAAGAAGAAAATTAGCCAAAAAAATATTATGACACCCTAGTTTTACAATTAAGACACCCTAGTTATAAACGTACGACACCCTTATAAAAAATGTTGAGGCAAAGCGTTACGATATCACACCCAAGGAGGAAATCGGTCAAAAAAATTTATGACACCTCAGTTTTACTCTTAAGATGCCCTAGTTACAAACTTACAATACCCTTACACAAAACATTGAGGCAAAGCATTACGATATCCCACCCAAGAAGAAAATCGGCAAAAAAAATTATGATACCCTAGTTGTAATATTACGACACCGTAGTTATAAAATTATGACATCCCTGGAATATATCTGAAATAGGCCAGAAATAGTATGACATTGTAGTTATAAAATTAGGACACCCTACTTAGAAACCTATGATACCCATTTAAAAAATATGGGCTGCACATGGATGGGACGGTACGGGACGCGAGAGGGTATGGTTATGGCTTGTGATCATGATCCCGCCACTTTTGCCATCTCTTCACAAATGAAAAATGACATTTTTACCCTCTTATCTTTTGGAAAGGATAATTTTAAAATTTTCAGAAGTCGCTTCTTTTCATTCAGAAGGCGTGTCGGTGTCGTTTCGTTTTCCCCTAAAGAGGGGATAAATAACTTCTGAACTCTAGAGTTCCTTCCATTTTTTTGCCTACGCTTTTTCTCTTCTCTCTTTGGTGGTCGAGTAGCCACTGATGTCCTAGAGTTCCTCTACTATTTTTTTCTCCATGGAGAAAAGTGGTTTCGTGTGTCGACCACATTATTTTTTAGAAATTTTATATTATTTTAAGAGATTTTATTCATATCATGTGTTGACCACATTATATTTTATTTTAGAAATATAATGATAATGTCCTAAATATGTTAGAAAATATATTCATATTAAGCTTGTTATTTTATTCCTAATCAAATATGTAATACTCCTATTCACTCATTATAAAGTTTGTTAGTATTAAATATTAATCCTTTTGTTTAGAAGTTTGCAACAACTTCCAGCACTCCTCATTCGAACTTCATGCTAATAATACCGAGCTTCATTAGATTTTGAGTATATGGTTGCAAGGATATCTTAAGCTTTTTTGGGGCTCCTTGATATCTGATGATGATGATGATCTTGATAGAGATATAGACTAAAAGATATGCTTTATGTTATGTCTTTATATTTTAATAAGAATTCATTTTGAGCAATGTGTGCCATTTACTATATATGTGCATGTATCTAGTATTTACAAAGAGTATTTGATCTAGTGTGTAGAGTACGGCTTACACACAGAAGACTAGATCATCAGTTCTTTTGAATATAAGTTTATTGTTCACAGTTTTAGATAGAATTGGACACACCATCAGTAGAACTATAGCATAAAATTTTAGTAGGTCTATCTTGACTACGGGGAATGGTTTATTCTAACTATTTATGCTAGTACACTTTATGTGTATTGAACAGGACCTAGTTGAGTTAATTATTTTATACTAACTTATAAAATAATTTAAAACTCATGAATATTATGATTACTTATGCTCTTAATCCGAGTTCTATTTCAAGACACGTGTATGTAGTGATTATTGCTTTGATTACACATAGAGTGAGATTCTATATGAGTCAATAAACTCAGTGGGTTGGGCAATAACATATATATATATAGTGAATATTAATAGTTGAAGGAAACCACGTCCTGATAAATTGGATTGATGATATCCCCTTGAGGAAGCTTATAAGTTTTGATTGTATCAAATCTTGCAAGTGGATTTTGAATCCGATCGATACATCAAATAAGTTAAGTGGATAAGTCTCAAGGATAATAAAATCTAATTAAATTATATTGTCAGTAATTAAATTTAATTGGTGGATATCTGTAATCTTAACGTGGAGAGATAATAAGTATTTAATATTGAAGGCACAAAAATATAAATTTAAATATGATTATGAGTACAATTATAATTATTTAGTGGAATGAATTGTAATTTACGTAATTGAATCCTAACTCGGGGTAGGATTGGGAGATTTAATTACGTGAGAAGTCCTTTTCATATTTGCCTATTGGTTCCTGTTGTAGCCCTATAAATACCCTCTCAGTTGGTTGCTAGGGTTAAGGTTTTGAGAACGTTTTTGAGAAAAAGAAAAATAAGAAACCCTAGGACGGCCAAGAGATCCCACCATTTTATGAGAGAAAGAAGGTATTTTTGGGAATACGACGGAAGGCTAAAAGGTTGAGGTCGAGCAATTGAATCAAAGTGTTCCAAAGTTTAAATCTGAAGGTATGATCTTGTACTCATAGATTAGAACGGTAAAAATTTTTGTATTACTCATATACGCTATAGCCGTGATCTTGGAGGTATTCCGCGTTCTCCAACAGTGGTATCAGAGCCACGGCTGATACTGTATATGAATAATACGGCCATGTTCTCCATTAATCGGAATATGCATGCGAAGGATAGATCGTGCTTGCTGCTAACGTTGTTTTGTAGGTTTCTATCCTATTATTATGGTACATGAATGTATGTGTTTTGATTTAATATTACTTAGATCTGTTTTGTATACTCCGGTTTAAGGAGGCGTAGGATCATTGTAATATTTCATAGCATGTATGCTCCAGTTTTTTGAGAGCTTTGTGATTGTAAATACGTAGCATGTGAACTCCTATATGGAGGCATAGAATTTTTGTAATCCGGTGCGGCTCTAATGGAGGAAGAAGACATGTTGTAAATTGCATGATAGGATTCTAAGGAGAATCGGTTGCAGGATATGATTCTAAGGAGAATCGGTTGCATGATAGGATTCTAAGGAGAATCGGTTGCAGGATAGGATTCTAAGGAGAATCTGTTGCAGGATATGATCAAAAAGTAGATAGGATTCTAAGGAGAATCTGTTGCAGGAAAGGATTCTGAAGGAAAATCTGAAGGAATCGGAAGAGCAAAGGATTCTGACCGGGCAGGTCGATCCCCGCTAGGGGCCAGCCCCCAGACCCCCGTATGCGAAGCGGCAGATCGTCGAGCAAAGTAGAAATCATGATGCAACGGGGATCTTCATCTGCATGGAGAATTTTGATCATAATAATAGGGATTTTATTTATCTTGTTTATATTGGTTATGTTGCATACTTGATTGTTTATCCTTTTGTTCTTATGTCTATAACTAGGAGAACATGGTGAATTGGATAATCACTTGCTGTTTGTATTTTGATATATATTCGAAATTCCAAGACTAGTGTGAACATGGGCAACTAGAGAGTAAAATTTATTCCCAATTTTAATTTAAATTTTTTAAAATTTAAGGGAATTAAGAGTTTTATTTGTTGCATATATGTATATCGATCACTACTATGGAATTTTGAATTTATAAGATAATCAAACACAAGTTTTATAACCCTCAAAATATTGTTTAAATAACTAAGTGGGAGAGGAAATTAATCACATTTAAATCCCATGGTTCCATCACTTGTTTATTGGTGAGGTAGTTAATTTCACGTGTTAGCATTAGTGCTTTCCTCCCCATAGGATGAAATTGATTGCCAGCTCACCAAGAATAATCCCTAGTAGTTGTTAATGTTGGATTACCTCTCCATCTGAGAGATCCACCATGGGACAATGGATCTAGGATTGAGTGATGGTATATACTTAGGTATAAATATTGGTATCCTCCCCATCGGAGTCACTACAAATATTTATATGACCAAAGTTAGCCAGCTAATTAATTTTACTTGGTATGTTACCTTTTACCTAGATAGTAAAATTAATAGGTTTTATCTGTCTAGATAAATGATGAGTAGTAGACGTCCTCCCATCGAAGCATACTATTCAAAATGTACTAGGCTGCTGGCAAATTCTTTTATTTTATAGTGGTTGAGGGGCCCTACTTATAATTTTGAATTTAAAGTTTATTTCTCATTATATCTTATTTGATGTATGAATGATTCTCATGATTAAAATGTCTTCTTTCAATCCACTTGCTATGATACTCAAAGAAAACAAATTGATCGGTCCTAATTACATTGATTGGAAAAGAAATCTGGATATAGTGCTAACTGCAGAAGGGAACAAGTATGTGCTCACTCAGGTCTGTCCCGCAGAGCCCGATGAAGGGGCTTCAGATGAAGAGTCCCAAGCTTACCGTAAGTGGATTAAGGCTGATGAGATGGTGCGGTGTTACATATTGGCATCTATGTCAAATGTTCTGCAACATCAACATCAATCTATGCCCTCTGCCTATGACATGATGTTCAACCTCAAAGAAATGTTTGGGGATCAGAGTCGTGCAGCTAGGCAGACTGCGATGAAAGAACTGATGAACACTAATATGGCTGAAGGAACTCCTGTCAGGGATCATGTTCTAAAGATGATTAGTCTTCTGAATGAAATGGAGATCCTTGGAGCGGAGATGGATGGGAAAACCAGGTTGATATCATTCTCCAGTCCCTACCTGATTCTTTTAAGCAGTTCTGCCTAAATTATACCATAAACAAAATGAATTTTTCACTGGCAGAGCTACTTAAAGAAGTTTAGGTAGCATAGAGTTTCATTAAGAAGCCTGCATTTGCTATGGTTACTGAAAAAGGTTCTTCTTCGAAGTCTCATGCTAAGAAGAAGAAAAAGGTTCAGAAAAGAAACAGCATCAGGCCCCACAGCCCAATGGAGAAATAAAAAAGAAGGAAAAGTGCTTCGTCTGCAAGCAGCCAGGTCACTGAAAGCAGCAGTATCCAGTTTGTCTTGCCAGGAAACAGGCTAGAGGTATATCTCATTCACTTGTAGTTGAAACTTGTTTAGTTGTGTTATCTACCAGTGGCTGGTGTGTAGATACGGGAGCCACTAATCATATTTGCAATTCTTTGCAGGGGTTCCAGCAGACCCGACAGCTAAGTGATGGAGAGATTTACATATTTCTGGGAGATGGCATGAGAGTGTCAGTAGTTGCAGTAGGAGATTTTAGCTTTTCTTTTAGTAGAAATATAATTTTTATATTAAAGGACTATTTTTTTGTACCTTCAATTAGAAGGAATTTAATTTTAGTTTCTAAGTTAGTTGATGATGGATACTCAGTTTATTTTAATGACTCCGTTGTTATTAAGAAAAATAAACATTTTATCTATTCTGGTACATTGGTGGATGGTCTTTATATTATTAATCATGTTTCTCCTACTGTGCAACTAAATGAAGTGAATAACTATAATAGACCATGTAAGAGAAAACATCCTTCTGAAATGAATCAAACTTATCTTTGGCACTTGCGCCTAGGTCATATAAATCTAAGATGGATTTCTAGACTGGTTCAAGATGGACCATTAGGTTCATTGGAAGTAGAGGCACTACCGGTCTGTAAATCTTGCTTAGAAGGAAAAATGACCAAGCGGCCATTCTCGGCCAAAGGCAATAGAGCTAAGGAGATATTAGAATTGGTTCACTCTGATTTGTGTGGCCCAATGAACATCCAGGCTAGAGGTGGTTTTGAGTACTTTGTCACTTTTATTGATGATTACTCAAGATATGGGTATATTTATCTGATGCGCCGTAAGTTTGAATGCTTTAAAAAATTTAAAATTTTTAAGGCAGAAACGAGAACCGTCATGGTAAAAATATCAAAACACTACGATCCGATCGTGGTGGTGAGTACCTCTTAGGGGAGTTCACATATTACTTATTAGATGCTGGGATTGAATCCCAGTTATCTGCACCTAGTACGCCATAGCAGAATGGTGTAGCTGAAAGAAGGAATATGACTCTTATGGATATGGTTAGATCTATGATGAGTTATTCAGACTTACCTATTTCATTTTGGGGATATGCATTAGAGACAGCTGCATATATTCTTAACTTGGTGCCATCTAAGTCAGTACCTAAGACACCCACAGAACTGTGGACTGAGCGCAAGCCTAGTCTAAGACATGTTCGGGTTTGGGGTTGTCCAGCACATGTACTAAAAGGCAAACCAGATAAGTTGGAATCAAGGACAGATGTATGCTTCTTTGTTGGATATCCTAAAGGAACAAAAGGTGGTTTATTTTATTGTCCTAAGGATCAGAAGGTCATTGTTAGCACCAATGCTCGATTCTTAGAGGAGGACTATATTATAGACCACAAACCCAGAAGTAAAATTGCTCTAGAAGAGTTGAGAAGCGATAAAACTAGACTGGCTCCTTTAATACCAATAGTACAAGCAGAAACACCACAGGAAAGTGGGTTCCGAAACTTCCCATTAACTCTTCGTAGTGGGAGAAGTATAGTAACACGAACTGACCCTGAACTGGTACAAAATGATTTCATTAATGCACCAGTTTCAGAACCAGTGCAGGTTGATGGAGCACAAGAATCAAAGTCATATCGTATTACTACAAGCACATACAATCAGGTTGTGCCTCGTCGTAGTGGGAGGGTTGTAAATACACCTAAATGGTATATGTTCCTTGGAGAGTCATATGATAGAATCTCTGATGAACTGGATACTAAACCCAGTAGCTACAATGAAGCATTACAGGATAAAGATGCAACTCTTTGTCAAAATGCTATAAAATCAGAGATAGAGTCTATGCACTTTAATCAGGTCTGGGATCTTGTGGAACCACCCGAAGGAGTAAAACCCATCAGATGCAAGTGGATATAAGAAGAAGAGAGGAGCAGACGGGAAGGTGGAAACCTTCAAGGCTAGGCTAGTTGCAAAAGGTTTTACTCAGAAAGAAGGGATCGACTATGAGGAAACCTTTTCACCAGTAGCTATGCTTAAGTCTATCCGGATTCTCTTATCCATTGCAGCTCATTTCGATTACGAAGTTTGGCAAATAGATGTCAAGACAGCTTTCCTTAATGGAAATCTTGACGAGTGCATTTACATGATGCAACCAGATGGTTTTATAGTAAAAGGCTAGGAGCACTTGGTGTGCAAGCTTAAGAGGTCCATTTATGGACTTAAGCAGGCATCTTGGAATACTTGTTTTGATCAAGCTATTAAATCTTATGGTTTTGATCAAAGTCCTAACGAATCATGTGTGTACAAGAAGCGTGATGGAAAAACTTTGGTGTTTCTGGTGCTATATGTGGATGACATCTTACTTATTGGAAACGATATGGGAGTGTTATCTTCGGTCAAGGTATGGTTATCTGGACAATTTGATATGAAGGACTTGGGAGAAGCAAGTCACATCCTAGGGATTAAGCTTTTGCGAGATCACAAGCAAAGGATGATATGCTTATCTCAAGCCACTTATATTGATAAAATTCTCACCCGTTTTGGTATGCATAATTCCAAGAAAGGATTTCTTCCTTTCAGACATGGAATTTCTCTATCTAAGGATCAGTGTCCTAAGACACCTGAAGAGATAGAAAGTATGAAGGCATTCCTTATGCTTCTGCAGTAGGAAGCCTAATGAATGCTATGCTATGTACTAGACCTGATATCTATTTTGTCGTAGGCATGGTTAGCAGATTTCAGTCTAACCCTGGGCGAGAACATTGGACTGCAGTAAAACATATAATTAAGTACCTGAAAAGGACTAAAGATTATATGTTAGTTTACCAAGCCGACAGTCTTATGCCTATAGGATATACAGATTTGGACTTCCAATCAGATAATGAATCTAGGAAATCAACCTCGGGATATGTGTTCACTTTGGGTGGTAGAGCCATTAGTTGGAGAAGTGTGAAGCAAACTTGTGTTGCTGACTCTATCATGGAAGCTGAGTATGTGGCTGCATCTGAGGCTGCAAAAGAGGCTGTTTGGCTTAGAAACTTTCTTTTGGATCTTAGGTGATACCTTCAGTGCAATTACCTATTACACTTTATTGTGATAATAGTGGGGCAGTTACTAATTCGAAGGAACCCAGGACCCATAAGAAATCTAAACACATTGAGCGTAAGTATCACCTGATACGTGACATCGTGCAAAGAGGTGACGTGCTGGTGACCAAGGTTACATCTGAGGACAACCTGGCAGACCCTTTTACAAAGAGTTTAACTTCGAAAGTTTTTGATAGACATGTAGAGGGCATGAGAGTTAGATGTGTACAAGCATTGCTTTGGGTATAAGTGGGAGATTGATAGAGATATAGACTAAAAGATATGCTTTATGTTATGTCTTTATATTTTAATGAGAATTCATTTTTAGCAATGTATGCCATTTACTATATATGTGCATGTGTCTAGTATTTACAAAGAGTATTTGATCTAGTGTGTAGAGTACGGCTTACACACAGAAGACTAGATCATCGGTTCTTTTGGAATACAAGTTTATTGTTCAGAGTTTTAGATGAAATTGGACACACCATCAGTAGAACTGTAGCACAAATTTTTAATAGGTCTGTCTTGACTACGGGGAATGGTTTATTCTAACTATTTATGCTAGTACACTTTGTGTGTATTGAACAGGACCCAGTTGAGTTAATTATTTTATACTGACTTTATAAAATAATTTAAAACTCATGAATATTATGATTACTTATGCTCTTAATCTGAATTCTATTTCTAGACACGTGTATGTAGTGATTATTGCTTTGATTACACATAGAGTGAGATTCTATGAGTCAATAAACTCAGTGGGTTGGGCAATAACATTATATATATAGTGAATATTAATAGTTGAAGGAAACCACGTCCTGATAAATTGGATTGATGATATCCCCTTGAGGAAGCTTATAAGTTTTGATTGTATCAAATCTTGCAAGTGGATTTTGAATCCGATACATCAAATAAGTTAAGTGGATAAGTCTCAAGGATAATAAAAGCCAATTAAATTATATTGTCAGTAATTAAATTTAATTGGTGGATATCTGTAATCTTAACGTGGGGAGATAATAAGTATTTAATATTAAAGGCTCGAAAATATAAATTTGAATATGATTAAGAGTACAATTATAATTCTTTAGTGGAATGAATTGTAATTTATGTAATTGAATCCTAACCCGGGGTAGGATTGGGAGATTTAATTACGTGGGAAGTCCTTTTCATATTTGCCTATTGGTCCCTGTTGTAGCCCTATAAATACCCTCTCAGTTGGTTGCTAGGGTTAAGGTTTTGAGAACGTTTTTGAGGAAAAAGAAAAAAAAAAAAGAAACCCTAGGACGGCCAAGAGATCTCACCATCTTGTGAGAGAAAGAAGGTATTTTCGGGAATACGGTGGAAGGCTAAAAGGTTGAGGTCGAGCAATCGAATCAAAGTGTTCCAAAGTTCAAATCTGAAGGTATGATCTTGTACTCATAGATTAGAACGGTAAAAGTTTTTTGTATTACTCATATACGCTATAGCCGTGATCTTGGGGGTATTCCGCGTTCCCCAACAGATCTCTATCTACATTAATTTGGAGAATATGCATGGTCTTTTCAACTTTAATCTTTCACTTGCTCCTCACTTCTACATTATTAGGAGTCTCCAATGATTTGCCATATTTATTTCGTTATGATCCCTTATAAATCTTGTTCGATCAATAATCTACTTAAATTTTGAGAAGAGAAAAAATTGAAACCCTAGAATTTCTAACAAGAGTCACTTATCATCCTTATAAATTTTCTAACCCTAGAATTTTTTATTCAATTTTAAATTAAATTTTAAAGCTCAACAAGCATTGTTCAATAATCCAATGGAGAGAACTTAGAGCAGGCCCCAGAAATTTTGATAACACATTTAATTCTGATTGAAACCACAATAAAACCAATGTATTTGAACCTCATTCATTTTGCCAGAGCAATTCTGCTTAACATCTCAGAGCATTACCTTCCTGGTTAACCATCGGATCGATATGAATCACAATCTCTATCCTCCTCTTCTTCTATCTTTTAATTGGCAGCGCACACGCTTGAAATTAAAGGAACTGCATCCTGACATCCTATCAAGCAAGCGAATATAGTGAGTGATATAGGATGGATGTTACCTGTCCTCCTTCAAGCTTGTCGCTGTCCTCATTGTAGCTCACCAAGTATTCCAGGTGTTGTGAACTTTTAACGTGGAAAGAAATCGATGATAAGCATATATAAACGAATAACAAGTCCTGAGTAATCAACATTGACATAGACAATGAATTATTTAAGCATTCCAGCAAGAGTTACAGCTCCCTGATATGATTCCATAAAATTACCAAAAAATGGGGCCACAGTAACCCCAGCCATTGTCTCTAAATGTACATTTTGGACCAAATCCCGAAGAATGTATAATATTCCACTTCATATCCATGTGTCGACCACTTCATATCGTGTGTCGACCACATTATCATGACCACTTCATATCGTGTGTCGACCACATTATATTTTAAGTATAAATTTAACATAAGTATAAATTTCTAGATGAATAAAAAATTTAACATAAGTATAAATTTTATGGTTTGTCTCTCTCTTATCTTTCTCTCCTCTTTAGCACCATCATGAGTGGAGAATGGCTGACGTTTAACAATCTACCATTATTCCGGCCTTTCAATGATCAAGTAAGATCCCATCTCTCTCTTCTTTCCCGTCTCTTCTACATCTCTCATGTCATCTCTTTCCTCATGGCCAAATCTCAATGGATCACTAATAAGAAGAAAAAGTCTTTGTACATGCCTCCGGTGTAGTAAATTCTACGTGAGCTATACCGCCATTTCTTATTGGTCCATGGATCCTATGATGATGTTTTGAGCATGACGTATATTAATACAGCTTTTGTAGTCTCTTCACGCATGGCAAAGAACATTTTTGCCCTCCAAGATTTTTTTTTGAAAAGGACAACTCGGCTCTTCTTCTTCTTTCGAAGGCATACGGATGTCGTTTCTTCTTCATTAAGGTATCGTTTCTTCTCCTTCATCCTAGGATAACTCTTATTTTTCTTAGACACCCTTCTTATAAAATAATGATACCCTAGTTACAAAACATTAAGGCAATGCTTTACGACATCCCTGTTAGAAAATCGATCGAAAAAAAATTATGACATCTCAGTTTTACAATTAAGACCCATGGTTACAAACGCACGACACCCTTACAGAAAATGTTGAGGCAAAGCCTCACGATATCGCACCCAAGGAGAAAATCGGCCAAAAAAATTTATGACACCCTAGTTTTACTCTTAAGACAGCCTAGTTATAAATTTATGACACTTTACAGAAAAAACGTTGGGGCAAAGCTCTACGACATTGCACCCAAGGAGAAAATTGGTCGAAAAAATATTATAACATCCCAGTTTTACAATTAAGACATTCTGATTACAAACGTACAACACCCTTACGAAAAATATTGAGCCAAAGCCTCATGACATCACACTCATAGAGGTAATTGATCAAAAAAATTACGACACCCCAATTTTATTAAAACACCCTAGTTCTAAACTTATGACATCCTTACAGAAAACATTGAGGCAAAGCTTTACGACATCGCACCCAAGGAGGAAATCGGCCACAAAAATATTATGACACCCCAATTTTATAATTAAGACACTCTAGTTATAAATGTACGACACCCTTACGAAAAATGTTGAGGCAAAGCTCTATGACATCGCACCCAAAGACAAAATCGATCGAAAAAAATTACGACACCCCAGTTTTACTCTTAAGACACCCTAGTTACAAACTTATGATACACTTACAGAAAACGTTGAGGTAAAGCTCTACGACATGCACCCAAGGAGAAAATTAGCCAAAAAAATATTATGATACCCTAGTTTTACAATTAAGACACCCTAGTTATAAACATACGACACTCTTACGGAAAACGTTGAGGCAAAGCGTTACGACATCGCACCCAAAAGAAAATTGGTCAAAAAAATTATGACACCTCAGTTTTACTCTTAAGATACCTTAGTTACAAACTTACAATACCCTTACACAAAACGTTGAGGCAAAGCATTACGATATTCCACCCAAGGAGAAAATCGGCCAAAAAAAATTGACACCCTAGTCGTAATATTATGACACCGTAGTTATAAAATTACGGCATCCCTGGAATATATCTGAAATAGGAAAAAAAATAGTACAATACCCTAGTTATAAAATTAGGACACCCTACTTAGAAACCTATGACATCCATTTAGAAATATGGGATACATGTGGATGGGACGGCACAGGACGCGACAGGGTATGGTTGTGGTTCGTGATCATGATCCTGCCACTTCTGCCATCTCTTCACACATGGAAAAAGATATTTTTCCCTCTTATCTTTTGGAAATGATAATTTTGAAATTTTCAGAAGTCGCTTCTTTCATTCAGAAGGCGCGCCGGTGTCGTTTCGTCTTCCTCTAAAGGGGGGATAAATAACCTCTGAACTCTAAAGTTCCTTCCATTTTTTTTGCCTACGCTTTTTCTCTTCTCTCTTTGGTGGTCGAGTAGCCGCTGGTGTCCCAGAGTTCCTCCACTATTTTTTTCCTCCATGGAGAAAAGTGGTTTCGTGTGTCGATGAAGATCACAAACACAAAAGCACCGCAAGAACAAGGTGGAAGGAAGCATAGCAATGGTTCTTTATTCAAAAGAGGATGGCGTCCCTTTAAATGCCATTTTAAAAGAAGATACATAACCAAATAGGTGAACAGTACGATGACTCCTTAGTTCAGATATTATGACACCCTTTCTCAAAATATTATGAACCCTACACAATTTTAATTCTGAAACAGTTTCATGACTCCTTGGTTCAGATATTATGATGCCCTTGCTCAAATATTATGGCACCCTGCATAAAATTTTTTTATCATAATTTGATAATTTTTTTCTCCTATGTTTAAGGTAACTCAGGAATTATTCCACTCCCTACTGTGAAGGCTTTACCATTGTTTAAAAACGGTTGCAAGCTGGCAGTATACATTCAGAATGTGTGGAATATGGGTTTAATACACTCCATATAAAAATAATCCGAAGGACCACATTTGATGCCTTTGTCAACATGCAATCATTCTCAATCGATGGATGACTACTTGTAGATATAATAAGATGTCACAATGGAGGTAACAAGTTTATTTTTGTGGCAAGGTGGTCACATTCAGTGCCGATGAAGTTTTACTGATATTGGGTCTTTCATTCCATGGAAAGAAGATCGACATGTCAGGCCCAATGTATAAGGGAAGGTTATTTAGAAGATTTGGCTGGACATTAGATCTTTGCCATAAGGAGCTGGAGGAGTTAATAAATGAGCTCCAATCATCCAAGATATAGAAGGATGCCGAGGACACTGTTAGACTTTGGATCGCCCATATGTTTGCAATGTTTTGGCTCCAAAGTTTAATAAAAAATATCCACGATATCTTATACGGTACTTGGATGATTTATCTCAACTGAAAAAATCGTATGGGCTTTCACAATCAAGGAGTTAATTGTTCTGGGTCTCTCAGAGGTTGCTGCTTACTTGCGATTCGAGGAGCTAGTCCAGAAAAAGAGAGGAGTCCAAGCAAAAAGAGGGGACAAGGTTAGAAGGAAGCCTACCTTGTTTGGATGCTCAGCTGCATTGGTGGTAAGGATCATTCATATGCAGAAAGAGTATAATTATATTTATTTATATTTTTTTATATTTTTAAAGCATAAAATTATTATGTAAAGGCATGGTTCCTCTAGCATACCTCAATAAGAGCCCTAGCATATCCCAATAAACTACCTTAACTATTGAAGTTGTATGATAGCCAGTTGAAGTTGCAGTCTGTTCAGATTGCCAACATAAATATTTTAAAAATTAATTTATTATTATTTTTTAAATTAATTTGTTTATAATTTTGGCTTGTAGTTAGAGGGAGCTACTGTACCAATGGCACAACAGCGGTGGCTTCTCACTTCAGAGACAATAGCATCACTGGAACCAACAGAAAGCTATGCAAACTATACCGAGTTGAGGAATAAACTAGAATATGTGAAGAATCAACTCGAAGATGTTACACACAGGCTTGCCATAGCTGAGGAACTCCTCAATTCATTGTTTAGAGAGGAGAGCAATGCAAATAAAAAGAGGAGAAGAGGAAGGAGGGGCATTCTTTGGAGGGCCAAGATGAGCCTAGGTCTGAGAAAAAAATCATCACCCCTGCACCTAAGGATGCTAGAGGGACATAGAAATGTCTATGGTTCTTTCACTTATTAAGAGGGTTAAAAAATAACCTAGGCTGCGTATGGCCTTCCAGTTTAGAAAAGATTCTTATAAGACATGCCATCCCATAAAAAAGTCAAAGACAATGGGCACAATAAAGGCCAATGAAGAAGATAAAATTTTGATCAATAACTTTTTAAGCAAAAGCATCAGCATATAAATGATATTTTTTTCTATTTTGTATGTTAATTTATCTTTCAAAATGACTATATCTTTTATGCTTACTCATTTTAGTGAGAAGATTGTGTACACCAATCAATTAAGTGACAGCATTATAAGGAAAAGTCTTTACGATCTCCTTAACAAAGATATGATAATTGACGATGTAAGTATCAGAGTGTAACTTTTTGGATATTGATTTTAGAATTGTATGACATCATGTTATTTTTTATTAATCGGTTTACATTGCATTGCTAAATTATTGATGCCGGGTCGAAGTTTTTGAGGAAGAGCTAGATAAAGCATCCGGATGTGTATCATAGGTGCATCATTGCACTATTATGACATCTGGTATGCATCTAACTTCTCTATCATCATTTTATAAACTTGCCGGAATGGCTGGGAGTATGATCTTTGATGGAGTTAGTGATGAAGAAAAGAACAAGTTTTGATTTTTTTTCTCCATCATCAATTCAGACAATTTGCACTAGCACCTGGTTGCGGTTGACATGGAAAGAAAGGTGTTCATGCACTTGAACTCATTAAAATGTGGTTTCAGGCACAAAGCCCTTGTAAAAAAATGGCAAATATTCTCAGCCCAATGTTTGATATTTACTATGATAATGCAGAGGTGATGAACTGGTCGATGGAAGAAATTTTGGAATGCCCATCTCAACCTCCCGAATCACTGGATTGCAACCTCTATTGTCTAAAGTACATGAAATTCCTTGCTTGTTGGGATAATCCTGATCTAAAGATAGATTTCACAGAAGATGATATTAATGATTACCAACGATAATTAGCAGCAAGGTTATTAAGAGAATGCCTCAATCAAAAGATAGATAGTGCCTCAAATTTTAGGATGAAGCACTATCTTTGTAACGTTATACATAAATTTTTTACTTGTAACATTGTATAGAAATTTTTTATTTTTAACATTGTTCAAAAAAATTTATTTATAACATTGTACATAATTTTTTATCTTCAGTTCATGGACTTCTTATGTTTTTTTCTCTTTAGTTCATGAACTTTGGTAAGTAAATTGATGTAATTTTTTCATACAAAAATGAAACAAATATAATTTTCTCATTACATTGTGTTTCCGAATATGAAATTTTTGAATGGATGTCATGGTGCTTTACAGAGAAATCAAAAATCTTGTTGTAATACTTTGCCTTAACGTAAGGCTGAATGGGTGTCTTAGGGTGTCGTGACTTCTTCATATATCAGAAACTTCCTCGGATGTCTTAACTTCTTCAGCTAGGGTGTCATAATTTTACAACTACAGTGTCATAATATGAGAACTGGGGTGTCATTTTTTTTTCTGTGATGTCCTAAGTCTTTGCCTTAACGTCTTCAACTTGGGTATCATAATTTTTTAATAAGAGTATCATAATACGAGAACTGGGGTGTCATAAAGTTTTTTTCGACTGATATCAAAAATCTTCCTGCAATGTCTTAACATTTTTGAATGGATATCGTAATATGAGAACTAGGGTGTCATAATATTATAACTAGGGTATCATAAATTTTTTTTCATCTAATATAAGAAACTTCCTGGGATGTCCTAACTTCTTCAGCTCGAGTGTTATAATTTTATAACTATAGGGTGTCGTAATACGAGAACTAGGATATCGTAAAGTATTTTTCAACTGATATCAAAAATCTTTCTGGGATGTCTTAACATTTTTGAATAGGTGTCGTAATATGAGAACTAGGGTATCATAATTTTTTTTCATCTGATATCAGAAACTTTTTGGGATGCCTTGAGGTCTTCAGCTAGGGTATCATAATATAGAACTGGGATGTCAATTTTTTTCCTGAGATGTTCTAAGGCTTTGCCTTAACATTATCAGCTTGGGTATCATAATTTTTTAACTAGGGTATCGTAATACAAGAACTGGGGTGTCATAACTTTTTTCTTCTGATATCAGAAACTTTCTGGGATGTCTTAACTTCTTCAGTTAGGGTGTCATAATTTTATAACTAGGGTATCGTAATATGAGAACTGGAGTGTCATAATTTTTTTTTCTGGGATGTCCTAAGGCTTTGCCTTAACGTCTTCAGCTTGGGTATCGTAATTTTTTGACTTGGGTGTCGTAATACGAGAACTAGGGTGTCATAACTTTTTTTTGGTCGATATCAGAAACTTTTTGGGATGTCTTATCTTCTTCAGCTAGGGTGTTATAATTTTATAACTATGGTGCCATAATATGAGTAATGGGGTGTCATAAATTTTTTTTTCTGAGATGTTGTAAGGCTTTGCACTAACGTCTTTAGCTTGAGTATCGTAATTTTTAACTAGGGTGTCATAATACAAGAACTAGGTGTCGTAATAATTTTTTGGCCGATATTAGAAACTTCGTGGGCTAGCTTAACTTCTTTAGCTAGGGTGTCATAATTTTATAACTATGGTGTCATAATATGAGAATTGAGGTGTCGTAAATTTTTTTTTCTAGGATGTCCTAAGGCTTTGCACTAATGTCTTCAGTTTGGGTGTCATGATTTTTCAACCAGAGTGTTGTAATACAAGAACTGGAGTGTCGTAACTTATTTTTGGTCAATATCAGAAACTTCCTGGGATGTCTTACGTCTTCAGTTAGTGTCGTAATTTTATGACTAGAGTGCCATAATATGAGAACTGGGGTATCATGAATTTTTTTTGCGATGTTCTAAGACTTTGCCTTAATGTCTTCAGCTTGGGTGTTGTAAATTTTCAACTACGGTGTCATAATACAAGAACTAGGGTGTCGTAGCTTTTTTTTTCTCGATATCAAAACTTCCTGGGATGTCTTAACTTTTTTAGCTAGGATGTCGTAATTTTATAGCTAGGGTATCGTAAATTTTTTTTGGGATGTCCTAAGGCTTTACCTTAACGTTTTCAGCTTGGATATCGTAATTTTTCAACTAGGTATCGTAATACAAGAACTTGGGTGTCGTAACTTTTTTTAGGTGATATCAGAAACTTTCTGGGGTATCTTAGCTTCTTTAGCTAGTGTATCGTAATTTTACAACTACGGTATCATAATATGAGAACTGGGGCATCGTAAAAATTTTTTTTGGATGTCATAAGGCTTTACATTGGCGTCTTCAACTTGGGTGTCATAATTTTTTAACTAAGGTATCAGAGAACTGGGGTGTCGTGATGATTTTTTGGCCAATATCATAAACTTCCTGGGATGTCTTAACTTCTTCAGATAGGGTGTAATAATTTTACAACTATGTGTCATAATATTAGAACTGGGGTGTAATAATTTTTTTTTTAGGATGTCCTAAGACTTTGCACTAATGTCTTCAGCTTGAGTATCATGATTTTTTAACTAGAGTGTCATAATACAAGAATTGGGGAGTCGTAACTTATTTTTGGTTGATATCAAAAACTTCTTGGGATGCCTTGACGTTTTCAGTTAGGGTGTCATAATTTTACAACTAGAGTGTTGTAATATGAAAACTGGGGTGTCGTAAATTTTTTTTCTGGAATGTCCTAAGGCTTTGCCTTAACGTCTTCAGCTTAGGTGTCGTAATACAAGAACTGAGGTATCGTAAAGTTTTTTTCGGTCGATATCAGAAATCTTCCTGCTATATCTTAACATTTTCTGAATGGTATCATAATATGAGAACTAGGATATCGTAATATTACAACTAGGGTGTTATAAATTTTTTTCATCTAATATAAGAAACTTCCAGGATGTTCCTAACTACTTCAGTTAGGGTATCGCAATTTTACAACTAAGTGTCTTAATACGAGAACTGGGGTGTGTAATGATTTTTGACCATATCAAAACTTTTTGGGATGTCTTAACATTTTTGGCCTTGGGTGTCATATTTTGATTACAAGGGTGTCATAATATTATATCTGGATTGTCGTAAAATGTGAACTAGAGTGTGGTAAATTTTTTTTTTCTTAGATAATATAAATTTATACAAGAATATAGGGAAGTTTAGCATTTTATATCCTCTCCTTCATTAGTTGGCTGCATATCAAACTCATCCAAAAAAGGATCAAAAGATGGTACAATTCTTTCCATTATATGTTCCACAGAAGTCTGCCTCTTGCTTGAACAGCTCTTATTTGATTTTGCACAGGAGGAGCATCAACGGATGCCTTATCCATATTTTCATATTTTTTCTTTATCTCTTTAACTTCTTCTCGACTACACTCTTTATTTGTTCTTTCTTAGATGACCTTTCATTCTAATTTGGTCAGGATCTTGAATTACAAGTGTGTATTTGCCTTAGCTGCGCAGTTAACATTCACAGCTCTTCTGAATAATAGTGTTAGATCCATCACTAAATGAAATACATCTTTAGACATGGAGGCTATCTGTGCAAGCTTCATCATCTGATGACTCATCAAAGCATATTTACAATCAATAATATATCACATTTGTATTAGGATTTCATGATATATAGTAGGTTATCGAAAACATAAAATAAGATATCTAAATTAAAATAATGTGACTATATATCATAATTTTTGTATACTTTTATCATAAAATTCAATATTGCATTTGAATTTATCAAATTGGTATTTTATGTCCTTGCATCATCTCTTTGAGAAGTACTTATCTAGTATACAAAAAATATAGCTTTGATGAAGAACCAGTAAAGCATGCCTACACAAGTAACCCTTGAACTGAAATGATCGACACTGGCATTAGACATCCTCTAAAATTTTATCGTACACGACATAATCTTTTATCATCTCCTTGTTGATTCCATCAACTTCAATTCTTTCAAATGACTTTACAGAATATACATTAAAGTTGTTAATTTTCTTGATTAATTTAGCATTTGATGCAGCCATTTAAGGATCTCATTCTAAAATTTTTTGAATATGCACCTTGTATATTTTTCTACTACTTGCCCCTCAAAAGGTGAAGATGTCTTTAGGAAAGCATTTATTTGTAACGTTTTGTTATCTTCTCATTTTCTGTCTCATATCTTTTCTCTAAGGCATTTTCATACTTATCGGTGAACTCCTTAAGTGTAGTTTTTAAATTTATAAACCCATTGAAGAAGTGATTAATACCCTCACTCCTTTGTAAAGGTGGCATACTTGTACATAATTATGATAAAAAAAGAAGCATTAAATATACAAAGTTTGTTAGAGTTTTACGAACAAGTACATAAACCAAACGTAATGTCCTACAAAACTTTGAAGAATGTATCCTTAAGGTAAACTGGAATCCATTTATCTCGATATTAATAAAGGTCATTTAACCAATTTATAGCCTTGCATCCTTCATATTTTTCCATGAGATGTGCCCATCTTTCCTCGAATGACTGTATGATAAGTGAATCATATATCGCCTCATTGAAATCAATCATAAATTTTGGATTTATTGTGCAAATATGGCCAATCTTTTCAAGAATCTTCTTCAATATATGCCAAAGATAAAATTGATGTCGTATATTAGGAAAAACCTTCCTAACAGCAGCCTCGATAGACTTATGTTGATAAGTTATTATGGAATTAGGTGCTTGACCACCATTTGCATTCAGCCGTGATTGAAAAACCATTTATATGTCTCAGTCCTCTCATCAGACAATAATGCGCAGCCAAGCAATGTGAATTATCCATGATGGTTGACCCCAACGAATGGACAAAAAGGCATTTGATATCTTTTTATCAAGTAGGTTGAGTTAAAGCTCACTACATCACTAAAGTATGTGCACGTCAATCTTGACCTTAGATGAATCCAAAAGATAGACTTGAGCTATCTATTATCATTTGGGTCTAAGGTATAAAAGAAATTTACATTTTTTACTTGCATTTGTATGAAATGGATTACCATTGATTGAGCATTTCCTTTTTTTCAGCTGAGACTAACGTTTGCGACAGATGAAATTATGAGCATCCTTCTCTATGAAATCCAATCGTCTTCACCCCCTTTTCTTCTTGCCATGGAAGAGTATATCTGAGTTGTGAGAACATTCACGGAATGTAAATTGTTGATCTCTGCCTTCTCAAGTGTGCTGATCCTCCTATGGGATCGTAGATAATCAGGTGATGTTATGGATATCCCATGGTTATGTTCTAGAGAAACCCCAACCAATATTCACTTACCACTTGTAGAATTCAGTCTTATTTTTATCGATGCCTTATAATCAACTTTGCCAGTATCCCTATGATTTATGGACTTCTCTATTTTTTTATATTTTTCTTACCTCCAACACGCTAGATGCTTGAAGCAAATTTGTTTGTTGTAGTTGGTCCTGCTACCCACTGTTATGAGTATAAAACCAACTCTTCTGCATATCCATTATAAAAATTATATACATTATCTGTTGAATTGAACTCCATTCTAGTTTGAGGAACAACAAAATCATTCTCTATATTCAAGGTGATGGAAGAAGGTGCATTCCTGTGATCATGTTTGATTTCTTTCAGATATATATTTCAGCATCATTTGTTGAAATATAGGCACAAAGTTATAAACATTGATATCCATAGTTTTGATGTTATTTTATCCCGAGTATAATAATTATTATGCAATGTTATGTTACAAGAATATATAGCAATTGCAAAAAAAAAAATTATGACTCCAGTTAAAAACCTACGATACCCTAACTACGACACCCATTCAGAAAATGTTAAAGTTTATTTTCAAACCCCTAATACCATAAATACATGTTATCTATGGTCTGAATAATTGCTTACAGAGTGTCATAGCATACCACGGAAGCTATAAGATTAGTGCTACAGGCTGAAAAAAATAAATGACACCCCAGTTAAAAACTTACAACACCCAGTTAATAAACTACATCCATTCAGAAAATGTTAAGGTTTATGTTCCAACCACTAATACCTGAATATATGTTATCTATTGTCTAAATAATGGCTCTCAGAGTGTCGTAACATGCCACTGAAGCTATAAGGTTAGTGGTACAAGCCAAAAAAACATTACGACACCGCAGTCAAAGACCTACGACATCTCAGTTAATAAACTATGATACCCATTCAAAAAATGTTAAGATTTATGTTCAAACCCCTAATACCAGGAATAAATATCATATATGATATGAATAATGACTCTCAAAGTATCATAGCATGCCACAGAAGCTAGAAGATTAGTGTGGTATAGGCCAAAAAGAATTACGACACCCAGTTATAAACCTACGACATCGCAGTTAATAAACTATGACATCCATTTAAAAAGCATTAAGGTTTGAACCACTAATACCTTGAATATCTATCATCTATGGTCTCAATAATTGCTTTCAGAGTGTCATAACATGCCACAGAAGCTATAAGATTAGTGTATAAGCTGAAAAAAATTGACACCCTAGTTAAAAACCTATGACATTCCAGTTAATAAACTACAATAGCCATTTAGAAAACATTAAGGTTTCTATTCGAACCTCTAATATCTAAAAGATCTGTCATCTATGGTCTGAATAATGACTCCCAAAGTATCGTAACATGCTACTGAAGTTATAAGATTAGTGGTACATGCCAAAAAAATATTACGACACTGCAGTTAAAGACTACGATACCCCGATTAATAAACTACGATACCTATTTAGAAAACGTTAAGGTTTATATTCAAACCCCTAACTCTAGTTACAAAACTATGACACCCTTTCAGAAAAGGCTTAGGTTTATGACTTCAGAGTGTCCTTTCATGTGTCGCATGCATGTGTGGTCAATCAGCGCATAGGTGCGCACGCTTCTTGATCGAACGCGGTGCAAAATGACTTTTTCTTACTAATGTAGGCCAAAACACTTTCATAATACCCTAGTTAAAAGAGTATGACATTCATGCATAAAAATATGAAACTAAAGATATTGACCCCTCCTACTAGGAATACCCTTCCCTAGTGGATTGAGTTATGACTCTCAGAATATCATAACATGCTAGGGATGCTACTTGAGTATTATATGGTTTTCTAATGCATTAATTTCTCTAACAACCAAACAGTTGTGTAATAAAGGAACTATAAAAAGATACATAAACAAGGGCTTTTTACTTCTTATTGGGAATGATTTTTTTCTGAAGTTAATGAATAAGTCTTCAGTGGCTTATTCTAGCCTCTGAGCAGAAATATTTCTTTACATCCAAAAATTAGAACACTTTTCAGAGCACTTATTTTGAGCTATGAAGAAGCTTATATCACCAACGCAAACTGATTCCTTAAACCGGACTCTCAGAGCACGAGGGAAGGATCTTGCTCTAACCTTGAACTGATTCCTTACATCCGAAAGCCAAAGCTAGGAAGAATGTTTTAGAATCGAAAAGAGTTTTCCATCAGCAAAATCCAAGCAAGATGGCGGGTATAAGAAGGTGGAAGAAAAAGGAGGGAAAGGGCATTTTCTTTTGTACACCAATTTTAAAATAAGTTAAACGGGTATTAATGTACGTCATGCTCAAAACATAACATTGTATTCCTGCTATCCCATCCTGTCGCATCAGACCATGTAGGATCCATATGGATTAATAAGAAGAAACGGTGTAGCCCACGTAGGATTTGCTACACCGGAGGTGGTGTACAAAGACTTTTTGGTGTAGGCACCAGGATCATATAGAGGATTCTTAACCCTTCATGGATATTGATTAGTTTTGATTCAAGTCTTGAGTAAAAAAATTAAGTTTAGTTTATTTTAATTTGAGTCCCATCCAGTTCAGTTTATTTTAATTTGAATTCTGTCCAATTAATTTATTTTAATGTGAGTCCAGTAGTAAGTTTATTTAGCTTACAAGAGGAGACACCAGTATGGAAGAAAAGGACAAGGCCTTCACATAGAAGCAATGAAGGGACGCCCAAATGCATACTGCCCAGATTTAAATTTTAGCCATGAATTTCAGCAGTGAAGGATGTCCATATTGCTGCCCAGTTCCTTTAAAATTTTAACCCTGAATTTAGCCCAAAAAGCAAGTGAAGGAAGCCAAATATGGCCACCCCAAATTACTGAATTTTGAATTTTGTTCCATGTATTCAAATTCAAAGGGCGCCACTTAATCCATATTTAGGAAGAAAGTGGGCACCAATTTTAGAATTATTTTGAAATTTCTTTCATGAAAAGGGGTAACTCTTTTTATTTCCATATGTGTATTTACTTAGGCCTCAAGTCTCTTATCTTATAAAAGAGATCCTCTTGTATGAAAAAAGGATCAAACCTTTCAATCAATCAATACAATCAATCAGTTATTTTGAGTCATATTTTTCTTTGTGTTCTTGTGTTCTTACTCTTGTGCATGCCTGCATCCAAGCCGTCCAACCTTAAACCTTAGCCACATTCTTGCCATCCACCAGTGGATGCCCTAAACCCTAGCTGCCCCTTGCACCCTTCCAAGCAGCGCCCAAGAGCCTTAGCCGCCATCTTGCCCCATCCAAGGGACGCTCAAGCACCCTCGGCCGCTCCCACCTCATTTTCACTTCTTCTTCATGTTTTTACATTTATTCTGATTTTCTCTTTTCTTATTAGCCCTTGTATGGTGATCTTGCAGATCCCTTAGTAGCCATGAATCCAGGATTCAAGTGATCATCATTCAGGTCAGCGAATACTTGGCCGCAGATCCGTGGGCTTGAGGCTTGATCATTTAGGGCGCATCCGTCAAGCAGAGCAATTCCTTCAGTATTTTGATCTTTTCTTTATGTCGAGAACATTTCTCTAATCTACTAATAACTTTATTGAAGGAGAGTAAGCCCTACCGGGGCATCTTAGCCTCAGCTTTCTTTCTTCTTTACTTTTCTATGGAACTGTTTTGCGTGCAGAGTTACTGTGAGTTTTTCTAAATCCCTCTTTGGCTATTACTTTGGGAGACTAATCAACTGCAATCATTAATCATATAAAATTTACTTGCATGCGAACGGTACTGCATCAGTTTGGTATCAGAGCATGGTTAAGGCTTGATTTTTAATTCACATTATTATCAGTATATTATCTATTAATTAAATTATTCTACCTGTATATATATTAAAAAATTATAAAATTTATTTCTTTGGATTTGTTATAATTTAAATTATTTTTAGTTATTTTTTAAGAATTTAATTCAATCTATGAATTAATTTCATGCCTGATTACTTACAGAAAATATAAAAATTCCTAAGATTTTGTTAATCAAATTATTTATGCCTGCATACACATCAAAAAAATTATAAAATTTATTTCTTTGGATTCAATATAATTGAAGATATTTTTTTAATTTTTAGGATTTAATTCGATTTATGAAAAAAAAATTCTAAGATTTATTGCTATTTATAGATTCTCGATTAGGGTTTGTGTTTTGCATGTCATTCATCTACATTAAATTGCTCTTAAGAGCTCTCATTGATGTCAGATAAGGAGGGATTGAGACCCCTTCCTTGGTCCAAAATAATCATCTGTGCATTCCGATCCCAAGCCTCTAATCTAAAACTAAGTAGCAACTTAATTGACATTTGCCCTAGAGGGCTAGGGACACCAACAGTCGGTCTAGTGTACTGAAGGAGATTAGTACAAATCAATCTGGCATGTGCTCTGAAATTGGTATTTAGTAGGAAGGTCAAATGTTAAATGACTTAAGCAGAGTGTTGGGGTTATTCTAATTAGGCACCTGCAATTTGCAGGATGAGCCCCCCCCTCCTCCTACCTGTCCCAACTGGCTAATTAAAGAGTTACTGTTAGATTGGTTTGCATTAAGCTAAATCCTTTACTCTGGATGACTAGGTCTAGCATATCGTAGTCCGAGTCAGTCTGAGTCTTGTGTGCTTGATTGTGCTTGCATATGCACTAGATCAGGAGCATCTTTTTGCCCATCATCACCTCCATTACAGGTTGACCCATGGCTAATCAAAACATTAAGGATCACTTAAGGATCACCACTGAACAACTAGCTTGAATGAACCAAGACATCAAGCAATCTGAGGCTAGATTAGGGTTCAAGTTCGATCAAGTCGAAACTAGATTAGGCATCCTAGAAGAAGCCCGTGAGGCCCACACTGAGTCCGATCATGAGACCCCACCTCATTCTAGAAGAGCCCAATAGCCTGACCTCTACATAAGGCCAAACCCTATGGGACCTCCACATCATGATCGTCACTTTGGGGATGGGCCTAGGAGACCACCTCGATCTGATCCAGTCCTAGATGTCCTCCCTAGGAAACCCAATCATGGGGTAGTAGACCAAGAAGAAAGAGCCCTTAGAAGTGTCAGACTTAAAGCACCTACTTTCGATGGCTCTATGGACCCTAAAGACTACCTAGATTGGGAGGAAGAGATGGATCAGTACTTTGACTGGTACGATATGTATGAGGAGTGTAAGTTTAGATTTGCCAAGCTCAAGTTAGTATGACAAGCTAGGTTATACTGGGCCACTATAGAGCGAAGGCAAGTACTAGAGGGTAGGGACCCCATAGTCACCTGGCGTGCCATGAAGGCTAGACTTCGGTCCAATTATGTCCCCACATTGTATGACCAGAGCCTATTGGACCAGTGGCAGGGATTAATTCAGGATAGCAAAATTGTGAATGAATACATTGCTACATTCCAAGAGTATACCATGAGGTGTAATATCGTTCAGTCTAAGGAAGTCACCCTATCCAAGTTTAGATATGGCCTGAGAGCATATATTCAAAGAGAACTCTACCTGAGAAGAGTACATGATTTAGAAAAAGCTTACCAAGTTGGTAGGGATTATGAATGTTTTCAGAGAGGGCCACCCTATCGTAGATCAGAGGCTACCAAGAGCCCTAGCCCATATCCAGGATCTAGCCAGGCCTATCCTAGTCGTTCCAAACCTACCCAGTACTCAGACCCCTGCCAGACTTACCTGAGTCGACCCAACACTAGCCGACCCAGTACAAGCCGAACCGAGTTGAGTCAACCCCAGAATAGTACCCCTATACCCCAAAGAGAGAAAAGAAAAATCTGTAGAGGTCCAAAGAAATTTTAACCCCCAGATCAAATGCTTTAGATGCAACAAACCAAGGCATATAATCAGCCAGTGCCCAGTCAGATTCCTTCATATAGATGAGTTACCTGAGACTGAGTTCGAGCCCCTAGTTAAGCCTGAGGGAGAGGTCTATGAGGTTGATATCCATCTGATAGATGAGTACAATGGAGAGGAAAAAATATTTGATTCTGAAGATCTACTAGGAGTGGTTAGATGTATCTTGACCCAAACTCAAACTAAGGACCAGGAAGATTGGCGTAGGACTAACATCTATAGACTTTTGTTAAGATAGAGGATAAGGTGCTCAAGATAATAGTTGATAGCGGGAGTTGTATCAATGTCATTTCTACCAATATAGTTAAATTATTAGGATTGACCACAGTTCCTCATTCTAGTCCCTATAAGGTCTCGTGGGTAGATTCCACCTCTATCCTAATCAAGTCTAGATGCCAAATACTAATCAAATTGCAAAATTATAAAGAAAATATCGGGTGCGATGTAATTCCTATGGGTGTTAGTAGTATTATATTAGGTCGACTTTGGCTTTATGATCATGATGCCACCTTGTTTGGTCGATCCAACATCTGCTCTTTTAAACACAATGGAAACAAGTATGTAATACATCCAGTTCCACCTAGGTACCCAATCAAGAAAGGATCTAGTAGCCTTAAGGATAGTAAGCCAAGAGTTAATCTGATTAAAGCTAAGGAATTAGAAAAGAACAACACTGATTGTATTAGGAAGGATAATTTTTAGTGGACTAAGTCAGCTAATAAGGCCTTCTAGAGCTTAAGGATAGGATGACTCATGCATCCGTACTTAGACTTCCAGACTTTTCTAAGGTATTTGAGGTTACGTGCGATGCGTCGGGAGTAGGCATAGGTGGAGTGTTAAGCCAAGAAAATTATCCCATAGCTTTCTTTAGTGAAAAACTAAATGAAGCTAAACTTAGATATTCCACCTATGATGAAAATTTTATGCGGTAGTATAGGCCCTTAAGTATTGGAGACATTACTTATTGCCGCAGGAGTTGTTTTATTTTCTAATCATAAGGCACTCCGATTTCTGAACTCCCAAAAGAAGCTCATTTCTAGGCATGGAAAATGGGTTGAATACATTCAGGCATACACTTTTGTCCTGAAACACTGTGTCGGGGTAAAAAATAAGGTAGCAGACGCCAAGCCATAAGTCTTTGTTATTGAGTATTGTTAGCACCGAAGTTATAGGGTTCAACCGGATAAAATATGAGTATGAGACATGCCCTGACTTTGGTAAAATTTATAAGACCCTTCGGCTAGGACCATCTAGTACCAGTGAAAATTATACCATCCAGGATGGTTACCTTTTTAGGGGCAATAGACTTTGTATCCCTAGGACGTCACTTAGAGAGTTTCTAGTCTGAAAAATGCACGCTGGGGGATTAGCTGATCATTTTGGAAGAGATAAGACTATCCTAGCGATAGAGGACCAATTTTACTGGTCAGGATTAAAAAGGCTTATTAACCTGATAGTAGTATGATATCTAACTTGTGCCGTTGCAAAACAGCAGAAGCAGAACACTAGTCTATATACTCCTTTACCAGTGCCTGATCGTCCTTGGCAAGACCTCCGTATGGACTTCATTCTAGGATTATCTAAGACCCTGAAGAAGCACGACTCCATCTTTGTATTGGTCGATAGGTTCTCTAAGATGGCACACTTCAATCCTTGTTCGCAAACCTTTGACGCATATAGGGTAGCCCAACTTTTCTTAGACAGTGTGGTCAAGCTCCATAGCCTACCCAAGACCATTGTTTCTGATAGGGATGTTAGGTTCATCAGCTACTTTTGAAAAATGCTATGGCATCTGTTAGGAACCAAACTTAATTTTTCTACAGCTTTCCACCCCTAAATGGATAGACAAACTGAAGTGGTGAACCATAGTCTAGGAAACCTTCTTAGGTGCCTTGTAGGCAAACACCTAGAAACGTGGGATCTATTGCTATCTTGTGCAAAGTTCACCTACAACAGCTCAGTGAATAGGTCTACAAGCAAGAGTCCATTTGAGATAGTCCATGGGTACAAGCTTAATCGTCCACTTGATTTAATTCCTTTATCCCTCCACACATGAGTCTCAGAGTCCACACAAGCATTTGCACAGCATATCAGAGACTTACATAAGGACATTAGCCATAAAAAAATCTAAGTAATGAAACTTATAAAAGACTGGCTAGCTCCCAAAGAAGAGCCAAAGAGTTTGGTGTAGGGGATTCTGTCATGGTTAGGCTTAGGCCTGAATGGTTCCCACCAGGGACCATTAAGAAACTTCACGCTCGCAGAGCTGGTCCCTTTAAAGTGATAGATAAGGTATGACCCAATGCCTATGTGCTAGATCTGTCCTTGGATTGGGGCATTAGCTCAACCTTTAATATTGCAGACCTAATAGAGTATAGAAAACCGGTAACAATTCCTAGTGATTACTTTAGACCTAACCCTCCTTTCATGAGCGAACTTACCGAAGAGTGTCCACCACCAAATTTGCCTGAGCAAGGAGAGCGGATCGAGCGTATCCTAGACGATCAAGCCATTACAATCTAGAACCGTGGTTATCAATGCTACCTGATCTGATGACAGGATCACCCCAAATCTGACGATTCATGGATTACTCGAGAGGACTTGCAATACCTCGATACAGACCTACTAGAGAGATACCAGAGCCAGAATGACCCATACTTGACGGGGTTGAGTTCTTGCCATCCCGGAAGAATTGGTACGGGCACCAGGATCAGGCAGAGGATTCTTAACCCTCTATGGATATCTGATTAGTTTTGATTCAAGTCTTGAGTTAAAAATTTAGGTTTAGTTTATTTTAATTTGAGTCTCATTCAGTTCAGTTTATTTTAATTTGAATCCTGTCCAGTTTAATTTATTTTAATATGAGTCATGTTGTAAGTTTATTTAGCTTACAAGAGGAGACACCAGTATGAAAGAAGAAGACAAGGCCTACACATAGAAGCAGTGAAGGACTGCCCAAATGCATGCCGCCCAGATTTAAAATTTCAACCCTGAATTCAGCCAAAAAAAGCAAGTGAAGGATGCCCAATATGACCACCCCAAATTACTGAATTTTGAATTTTTTTCATGTATTCAAATTCAAAGGGTACCATTAATCCACATTTTAGGAAGAAAGTGGGCACCAATTTTGAAATTATTTTAAATTTTTTTCATGAAAAGGGATGCCTCTTTTTATTTCCATATTTATTTACTTGGGCCCAAGTCTCTTATCCTATAAAAGAGATCCTTTTGTATGAAAAAAGGATCGAACCTTTCAATCAATCAATACAATCAATCAATTATTTTGAGTCATATTTTTCTTTGTGTTCTTGTGTTCTTTTTCCTGTGCATGCCTGCATCCAAGCCGTCTAACCTTAAACCCTAGCCGCCTTCTTGCCATCCACCAGTGGATGCCCCAAACCCTAGCCGCCACTTGCACCCCTCCAAGCAGCCGCCCAAGAGCCCTAGCCACCGCCTTGCCCCATCCAGGGGATGCCCAAGGAACCTCGGCCGCCCCCACCTCCTTCTCCACTTCTTTTTCATTTCTTTACCTTTATTTTATTTTTTTCTTTTCTTATTAACCCTTGTATGGTGATTTTGCATATTCCTCAATAGCCATGAATCCAGGATTCAAGGTGATCATCATCCAGGTCAACGAATACTTGACCGCAGATCTGTGGGCTCGGGGCTTGGTCATCTAGGATGCATCTGTCAGGCAGAGCGACCCCTTCAGCACTTTGATCTTTCCTTCATGCTAGGTACATCCCTCTAATCTACTAGTAACTTTATTGAAGGAGAGCAAGCCCTACATGGGCTTCTTAGCCTCGGTGGTCTTTCTATTGACCCAATTGAGGATTTTGATGATTAACAAAACTATTTGAGTATAACATTTGAAGTTACTAATGATTTTGATTAAGTTTTTTAGATTATAAGTTGATTTGATAATCAAAATCAAGAGTCAAATTAAGTTCTGGTTTGAATCTAATGTCAAGGTAAGATTGCAGACATTAGAGTCGACACATGGAATCACAGAGTCGACTTCGAAAAATGGCACAGACTTAGAGTCGACTCTGGGACTGTTAGAGCCGACTCCAACAGAAAAGACAGAACGATGGTTTTCAGGCCATGACTTAGAGTCGACTCCCGGACTGTTAGAGTCGACTCCAGAAGAATTTGTGTCAACCCCAGAAAAGTCAGAGACGACTCCAGATCGAGCGAATTAAAGAATTTCAAGTTAGAGCCGACTCCATAAAAGTTAGAGTCGACTCCAGAATGTCAGACATGGCCAAAACTATCAGAATGACTCTAAACTTTATCTTTATCTATTTAATCCCAACGGCTATTGTTATTTATGGATCTAATCCTTCTTACACTTGTTTCTAACGGATAGTTTCAAACTATTTATGGATTAATCGGGATCTATAAGAAGAGGGTTTGTTGCATCCCAAAAGAGAAAAGAGAGGCAAAAAGAAAGAATAGAGACAAATCTTTGAGATCTATCAGAAAATAAAAGAGAAAAACTTGTAAGGAAAGATCATACTGATTCCCCAAAAGAAGAGAAAGAGATTCCAAGCTTTTTCTGTTCTATTTCGAAGAAATATCAAAGAAGTAAGAAGCCCTAGTTTTCTGATCTTCTGAGTCTCAAGAGCATCTTGAAGGAAGATCCATTCAAAGGAAGAGAAGGAAGAAGCCACCAAGATCTGTGAATCAGGCGTTGATTCCTATCCTCTTATTATTGTTTCATTATTGTATATTTGCTCATTGGAGGAGCTGTTTATCTTGTAAAAATAAATATTATTTGCTGGGTCAATCTGGTGATTGATTCAGTTGAGGCTGTTAGCCTTGTGCAAGCATTAGCTTATGGTGATAGGTTTTGTGCTGGTGAGCCTTGAAAATCAGCTGGGTTCGTTGTGCACCTAGGAAAACAACAAGTTCGAGTTGTGAGCTTGCAAAACAACTCTGCTGTAATCAGTTTGATTAGTGTGGACCCAAGAGGTACTTGGGAGTGGACGTAGGTGTAGGTACACTGAACCACTATAAAATCTCCTGTGTTTGCCATGATTGTCTCTTTATCTTCAACTCTCTATTTGTGCTTGTTCAGTCTTAATTTGTGTGAATCTAAGTTCTTATTTCCGCTTGGGGTTATCTTTCAAAGAGTTTAAATTTTTGAAAAACCCAATTCACCCCCCCTCTTGGGTTGCTATCTGGACCAACATTGGTATCAAAGCTAGTGCTCATTTGATTTGATCTAACGATCAAGAGTCAAAGATCCACATGGCAACTCAAGCTGGTTCATCTTTTTTCGAAGGCCAATCTACTAATAGACTACCCTTATTTAATGGTTCAAACTATGGTTATTGGAAGGCTAGAATGAAAATTTTTATTCAAGCACTTGACTATGATCTATGGAGTATTATAGTCAATGGACTACACACACCCACTGCTAGAGTTAATGGCATGGAGATTCCTAAACCGGAAACGGAATGGGATGAACATGATAAAAAATTGGCACAACTCAATGCCAAAGCAATGAATGTTTTATACTGCTCATTAGATGCAAATGAATTCAATCGCATATCTATTTGCATTTCTGCTAAGAAAATATGGGATAGACTTGAGGTTACCCATGAGGGAACAAATCAAGTCAAGGAATCCAAGATTAACATGCTAGTTCATAAGTATGAATTGTTTAAAATGGATGCATGTGAATCTATTGCTGATATGTTTACAAATTTACTGATATAGTTAATGATTTAAAAAGTCTTGGTAATCTTATGATAATTCTGATCTTGTGAGAAAGGTTTTGCGTTCCTTGCCTAGGACTTGGGAAGCTAAAGTGACTGCTATACAAGAGGCAAAGGATCTAAGTACCCTACCCCTAGAAGAATTATTGGGATCCTTGATGACTCATGAGCTTCAAATTAAGCAACATGTTGATGATGATGAGTCAAAGAAGAAGAGAACTATGGCTCTTAGATTTCTGAATACATGGAAGAGCCTCATGAATCTGAAGATGAAAGTGATGATGAGGACATGGCACTCATCACAAGGAAATTTAAAAGATTCATGAAGAAGAAGAAGTTTGAAAAGAAAAAGCCCTTTGCAATAAAAGATGAGGACAAGGGCAAAGAAAAAGAAGTTATTTGCTTTGAATGTAAAAAGCTGGGTCATTTTAAATCTGAATGCCCTCAACTAAAGAAAGGCACCCGGAAGTTCAAAAAGAAGGCAATGATGGCCACATGGAGTGATTCGAAAAGCTCAAGTTCCGAAGAGAGAAAAGAGTGAAATGGCCAATCTATGCTTCATGGCGGATAATGATGAGGTAAATCCGAGTTTTTTTGATGACTTCACTTTCGATGAATTGCATAGTGCTTTTATAAATTAATGGATGATTTTGCGAACCTAAGTTCAAAGAACAAAGATTTGAAAACTCAAATGCAAAACTATCCTTAAAAAATGAAAAGCATGTTGTAGACAAAGAACTTTTGATAAAAGAAAAGAAAGTTTGAAAAATGAAGTTGATAGACTTAAGCCTATAGTTGATAAATTCACTCTAAGCTCTATCAAACTTAATATGATTCTGGATAATCAAAAAGCTATTTTTGATAAAGCTAGATTAGGATATAATCCGCTTAAAAAGCAAAAATCCTTGAAGAATATTTTTATACATGCTGAAAAATCATCAAATATTACGTGTTTTAAATGTGAAAACAAAGGACATAAATCATATATATGTAAATCTCCACATAATAAAAGAAAGATGATTTGGGTTCCCAAAGGAATAATATTTAATGCATCTAACCATGAAGGACCCAAGAAGGCTTGGGTACCTAAAATTAAGACATGAATGTTTTGCAGGAGTGTCTTGCAGCCATCAGACTGAAAAAAAAATGGTACCTGGATAGTGGTTGCTCAAGACATATGATGGGTGATAAAGATCAATTCATCACCCTTGAATCAAAAAGAGGTGGAGTAGTTACTTTTGGTGATAATGGTCAAGGCCATATCATGGGTATTGGTAAGATTCAAATTACTCCATCTACTCATATTGATAATGTTTTATATGTCGATGGACTTAAACATAATCTGATAAGTATTAGCCAACTGTGTGACAAAGGTTTCAAGGTTTCCTTTGAAGCTTATGTTTGCACTGTTACTAATCCCATTGATAACAGCATTATTCTTGTTGGTAAACGTTATGGCAATGTGTACTTAATTGATTTGAGTAATTTATCTCCAAGTAATCATTGCTTAGTTGCTAATAATGCTAAGATGAATGAGATTGGTTAGTTATGGCACCGTAGATTAGGTCATGCAAGCACACACCTAATTTCTAAATTATTGAAAATGGATTTAGTTAAAGGTATTCCTAGCTTAAATTTTGAAAATAATCGAATATGTGATGCATCAATTTGGAAAGCAACAAGAACTTCTTTCAAATCTAAGAATGTTGTTTCAACTACTAGGCCACTAGAGCTACTACACATGGACCTTTTGGACCTACTAGAACCACAAGTCTAGGAGGAAAGAAATATGGTCTAGTGATAGTAGATGATTACTCTAGATTCACTTGGGTAATGTTTTTTGGCTCACAAAGAAGACTTTCTCAATATTCATGAAATTCGTTAAGAAAGTCACTAATAAGAAAAACACTACCATAGTGTCTATTAGAAGTGATCATGAAACTGAATTTGAAAATCACTTATTTGAAAAATTCTGTTTTGAAAAGGCATACATCATAACTTTTCTGTACCTAGAACACCGCAACAAAATGGAGTTGTAGAAAGAAAGAATAGGACTTTAGAAGACATGGCCCGTACCATGCTATGTGAAAGCCAACTTCCAAAATATTTTTGGGCGGAAGCTATAAACACAGCATGTTACATCCTAAATAGAGCCCTGATTAGACCTATCCTTAATAAAACTCCCTATGAACTATGGCACAATAGGAAACCAAATTTAAGTTATTTCATGTATTTTGTTGTAAATGTTTTATTCATAACAATGGTAAGGATAATCTTGAGAAGTTTGATGCAAAGTCTGATGAAGGTATTTTTCTAGGATATTCTACATCTAGCAAGGCATATAGAGTATTTAATAAGAAGAGCTTAGTTGTAGAAAAATCCATTCATATAGTATTTGATGAGTCTTTAGCATCAAGTTCAGATAAAATTGATGATGAGGAAGATACATCTTTGATTGAAAGATATTGAAAAATTAAATGTATATTCAGATCAAGAACCTGAAGTTAAGGATGATGACTCACCTAAGGATGATGGTATTGATATTGCTCATAATGATAAAGATCTACCTAGAGATTGGAGATATGCTTATGGTCATCCTAAGGACCTAATCATAGGTGATCCATCTCAAGGTAAGGACTAGATCATCAATGAGAGATATCAATAATCATCTTGCATTTGTATCTCATATAGAACCTAAAACTATAGAGGAAGCTGAGAAAGATAGTTATTGGATGTTACCAATGCAGGAAGAGTTAAACCAATTCACTAGGAACCAAGTCTGGACCCTAGTAGATAGACCTAAAAACCATCCTATAATAGGATCTAAATGGGTTTTTAGAAATAAATTAGATGAAAATGGATTGGTAATTAGAAATAAGGCTAGATTAGTTGCAAAAAGAATATAATCAAGAGGAAGGTATAGATTTTGATGAAACTTTTGCACCTGTTGCTAGATTAGAAGCCATTAGGCTACTACTTGCATTTGCATGTCATATGAATTTCAACTTATTTCAAATGGATGTTAAAAGTGCATTTCTAAATGGTTTTATAAATGAGGAAGTTTATGTTGAACAACCTCCTGGTTTTGAAGATCATGAATTTCCAAACCACGTCTTCAAACTACACAAAGCACTTTATGGTTTAAAGCAAGCACCTAGAGCTTGATATGATAGATTAAGTAAATTTTTAATTGAAAATGACTTTTCTAGAGGAAATGTTGATAAAACCTTATTTTTGAAAAGAAAAGAAAGGATTTATTAATCGTTCAAATTTATGTTGATGACATTATTTGGTGCTACTAACAATCTCCTTTGTCAAGAATTTGCTAAGCTAATGCAGGGAGAATTCGAGATGAGCATGATGGGAGAACTAAACTTCTTCCTTGGACTTCAAATCAAACAAGAGAAAGAGGGAATTTCATTAACCAAACAAAGTACACAAAGGAAATACTCAAGAAATTTGGTATGGAATCTGCTAAACCTCTTGGTACGCCAATGAGTCCCTCATGCAAGCTGGACAAGGATGAAGAAGGTAAGAAAGTAGATCAGAAGCATTACAGAGGTATGATCGGATCACTTCTTTATCTAACTGCAAGTAGGCCAGATATCATGTTTTCTGTCTGCTTATGTGCAAGATATCAATCTAATCCTAAAGAATCACATTTACTTGCTGTTAAAAGAATCTTTAGATACTAAATGGAACTAAAAATGTAGGATTATGGTATTCTAGAGACTCAACCTTAAAATTGATTGCTTATTCTGATTCTGACTATGCTGGTTGTAAATTAGATAGAAAGAGTACAAGTGGGGCATGCCAACTTTTAGGAAGTAACTTAATCTCTTGGTTTAGCAAGAAGCAAAATTCGGTTGCATTATCCACTGCTGAGGCAGAGTATGTTGCAGCTGGAAGTTGCTGTGCTCAAATCCTTTGGATTAAGCGACAACTTGAAGATTATGGTATCACACTTGATAAAATACCTATTAAATGTGATAATACTAGTGCTATCAATCTAACTAAAATCCAATTCAACATTCAAGAACTAAACACATTGAAATTAGACATCACTTTATTAGAGAACATGTAACTAACAAAGATGTTTGTCTTGAATATGTTAATACTAATGATCAATTAGCTGATATTTTTACCAAACCTTTGAGTGAGGAGAGATTTTGCTATCTTAGAGGAGAATTAGGAGTTTGTGATCCTTTAGAATAATTTTCTGAAACTCTTAAGGACAACAACTATCTAGACTTCTATAATTTCTTGAAAATCCTCTATGTCCAATAAGGAAATCTATCTAGAAATTTGATTTATTGTTTCCCCAATTGTTAAGGAACACTTATCTAGAGTTTGATGATTAATTTGATCAGTTTCAGATCCTTGAAATTTGAATTTTCTCTGAAACTATTGTGGAGTCGACACCTCAGTTTGTGGAGTCGACACCTTCTTATTTTGATGTTCTGTCTGGGCAATTAGAGCCGACTCTGGCTTCTGTAGAGCCGACTCTAATTCGGGCGCTGACAGATTCTCTGGTTCGGAGCCGACACCTCATTTTCGGGAGTCGACTCTAAGTGGAACTAGGTCAAAATAAAAAGGGCGGAGTCGACCCCAAATGATTCTATCGTCTCCTAAACCTTTTAAAACTGTTCCAAACTGATTCCAAACCCTCCAAATCCCTCAAAACCTTGATTACTCATTCCAATCGAATCCAATGGCTCCCAAAAGGCGTGCTATCATTGGTGGTTCGACTGTTCCGACGAAGCGCCGTTCAAATCGGAGGCAACCTTCGTCATCTTCTTCATCTGCCACTCAAGATGACTCTCCACCCTCACCATCTTCTCCACGAGTCGACCAATTAGCTGGTAAGGCCATTACTACCGGAAGAAAAGTGATTTCAACTTTTTATTTCGGAGGGCTTTGCTATTGGGCGATTGTTGAAAGAAATGGGATGGGAGAAGGTCTGCTCTTTGGATATCCCTACCTTACCCTGCCCTAGTGAGAGAGTTTTATAATGATTTAGTAGAGGAGAGGGAGGCTTAGTGAGTGTTGTAAGAGGAACAAAGTAATCATCACAGCGAATCCCTTGGTAATCTATTGGAAATGCCTACCGTTGGACTTAGTTGAATATCATCATGAAGATAGAGGAGGTGCACTATCAAGGATGTTAGGGAGAGAAGTTTCTGAGTTTGAGGAAATCTTGGCAAATCAACTTAATTTGGAACTCAGATTACTTCACAATATCTGTGGAAGAATTCTTATTTCCTAAAATCGGAAGGTTTGAATATGTCTCGGAGCGAGACATCTTATTGATGGACTGCATTCTCACTGGTAGACCTTAAATTTGCTGATGATGATAGGCTATATGGCGGAGGCAGCTACTAAGAAGAGATCTACATTGCCATATGGTATGGTTTTAACATTGGTATTCAGAAGCCAAGGTGTACTTATAATGGACAATGAGCCACTAAGAAAATTAAGACATACAGATTACTATAGTGTCTCTACAATTCACCGAATGGGCTTTAAAAAGAAATGGAAACTGGATAAAAGAGGACATGAGGCCAGAGCTGAAGAGGTTAGAGTTGAGGAAGTCAGAGGAGAGACATTCCTGACTATTCCTGAACCATCTGCTGGACCTTCTTCTGCTGGACCATCTGCTGGACCCTCAGGCTGGACCTAGCTCTCAACTTCCACATCAGTCAGCATTGGCATCTGAAAGATTTTCTGAGGAGCAAATAGGTCAGCTCAGAGCTTTACTGGCTGAGTATGATAGTCAAAGAACAAATGATATGTGTAAATTAAGAGAGAGTTCAATCAATTAAAGGATGAGATTAATTCAAGACTTGACATGATTTCTTTTTCCATTAGCAATTCGTCGAATCCTTTAGCACTGATCTTCATAAGATTTTTGAAAGGATGGAAGGCATTGCAGACGGTTCTGGAACTTATCTTCATGCTACCAGTCAACTAAGAAAGATATCGACCTGCCGTCTCTCAAATTGAAGCTTGTCTTGAAAGCTTTAAGAAGACCAAAAAGATGATGTTATGGAAATGATTGGACATTTAAAGAAAATTGTGTATAAGCATATTTATTTTGATATCCTATCCTAGGTTGTATCTTAGGATTTCTTGCTTTCTTAGCATGTATCTAGGATTTACATACTTGAATATGTCATTTTTTGAAATACATGTAATGAATCTTGCTTTGGAATACAATTATTTTTTATTATTAAATTTGTCTGATTGATTGAATGTCAATGAATGAGTTTCCTATCTTTATGATTATTGAACCAACACCTCGCTCTGATAACATTCTTTATTGCTTTTAAACTCACCTTATTGTTGATAACAAAAAAGGAGAGAAAAGTGTATATGCATAAAGGAAATAAGAATAAGATATAAGAAAGAAATAAGACAATCAAGCAAAAAACATGGAGAGAAATTTTGAGAATAAATTCTAATCAATTTGTTAAAAAATGATCAATTACATAGGGGGAGTTATTCAATGCAGGGGGAGCTTAATAATTTCTCCATATAAAAGTTAAATCATTTTGATTGATGTTTATATGTTTATGTTTTTATTCATTTTGAATATTGGCATCAAATTCTCTATTAGGAAGTCTCAAAGCTTTAACAATGTCTATAATTCTCAATTCAAATAAATTTTTAATGCATATACTCAAAGTTTTTGTCATCATCAAAAAGGGGAGATTGTTGACCCAATTGAGGATTTTGATGATTAACA
>UESW01001742.1:0-31606 GCA_900491605.1 Calamus simplicifolius | reverse complement strand
AATTTTCTGATTTATTGCATCACTATGTGTCGCTATTTAACATAATTTAATTTTTTAAAAAATTTGCGATGCACTGAGTTGACTCACAATATTTTTATTTTATAATTATATTTTATAAAATTAAATTTAAAAATATTGTGATGCATTTCTTACGTCGCTAAATTAAAAAATTAATTTTTTTTTGATTTTCTGGTTTATGAGTCACTAATGCATTGCTAATTGCGTCGTAATATTTTATTATCGCGGAGGCATCGCAATGTGGTCGCAATTTAGCGACGCAAAAATGCATCGCTAAATTTGCATTGCTATTTCAGTATTTCTTGTAGTGGGTGATTGTTCAACAAAAACTTTCTCATTTATAAAACTGTTTAAAAATGCACTTTTAACATCCATTTGAAATAGATTAATGTTCATATGATAGGCAAATGCTAGAAGTAACCTAATGGCTCTAATCTAGCAACAGGTGCAAAAGTTTCATCAAAATCAATTCCTTCTTCTTGATTATACCCTTTTGCAACTAATCTAGCTTTATTTTTAATTACTATGCCATTTTCATCTAATTTATTTCTAAACACCATTTAGATCCTATAACAGGATGACCTTTTGGTCTATCTACAAGGGTCCATACTTTATTCCTAGTAAATTGATTTAATTCCTCTTGCATAGCTAACATCCAATTACTATCTTTTTCGACTTCCTTGATAGTTTTAGGTTCTATGTGAGACACAAATGCAAGATGATTATTGATGTTCCTCATTGATGATCTAGTTCTTACTCCTTGAGATGGATCACCTATAATCAATTCCTTAGGATGACCATAAGCATATCTCCAATCTATAGGTAGATCTACATTATTATGAGTAGTATCAATAACATCATCCTTAGGTGAGTCATCATCTTTAGCTTCTGGTTCATGGTCTGAAGATACATCTATATTCAATTTTTCAATATCTCTTTCAATCAAATTTGTATTTTCCTCATCATCTATCTTTTCAGAACTTGATGCTAAAGACTCATCAAATACTACATAAATTGACTCTTCTACAATTAAATACTTCTTGTTAAATACTCTATAAGCTTTACTGAATATCCTAAGAATATGCCTTCATCAGATTTGCATCAAACTTTCCAAGATTGTCCTTACCATTATTATGAATAAAACATCGACAACCAAATGCATGAAAGTAATTAATGTTAGGTTTCTATTATGCCATAATTCATAAGGAGTTTTCTTAAGAATTGGTCTAATTAAGGCTCTATTTAGGATGTAACACGCTGTGTTTTATAGCTTCCGCCCATAAATACTTTGGGAGTTGGCTTTCACATAGCATGGTACGGGCCATGTCTTCTAAAGTTCTATTTTTTCTTTCTACAACTCCATTTTGTTGAGGTGTTCTAGGTGCTAAGAAGTTATGATGAATGTCATTTTCAATGCAAAAATTTTTAAACAATAATTTTCAAATTCAGTTCCATGATCACTTCTAAGAGATACTATGGTGTTATTTTTCTCATTTGTGACTTTCTTAAAGAATTTTAAAATATAGGAAAAGTCTCATCTTTGTGTGCTAAAAATAATACCCAAGTAAATCTAGAATAATCATCTACTATCACAACACCATATTTCTTTTCTCCTAGACTGGTGGTTCTAGTAGGTCCAAAAAGGTCCATATGAAGTAGCTCGAGTGGCCTAGTAGTGGAAACAATGTTTATAGATTTGAAAGAATTCTAGTTTGTTTTCCAAATTGATAGGCATTACAAATTCTATTGTTTTTAAAATCTAATTTTGGAAGTCCTTTAACTAAATCCATTCTAATTAATTTTGAAATTAAGTGTGTGCTTGCATGACCTAATCTACGATGCCATAGCGATCCAATCTCATTTACCTTAGCATTATCAGCAATTAAGCAATGATTACTAGTAGATAATTGTCTAAATCAATTAAGTATACATTGTCATTTCTATTTCCAACAAATATAATGCTATTGTCAATGAAATTTGATATGTGCAAATAGAAGCTTCAAAGAAAACTTTGAAACCTTTATCACACAGTTGACTAATGCTAATTAAATTATGCTTTAGACCATCAACATATAAAACATTTTCTATAAAGGTGGACGGAGTTATTTGAATTTACCAAGACCCATAATTTGACCTTTGCCATTATCTCCAAAAGTAACAACTCCTCTTTTGATTTCAAGGGTGATGAATTGCTCCTTGTCATCCGTCATGTGTCTTGAGCAGCCACTATCAAGGTGCCATTTTCTTTTTTTGATCCTTTGGCTACAAGACACTCCTGCAAGATAATCAAATCTTTTGTTTAGGTACCCAAGCTTTCTTGGGTCCTTCATGGTTAGTAGCAATAAATATAATTCCTTTTGGAACCCAGATTTTCTTACCTTTAAGTATTAAATTCTTATTAGATTTTATGAAATTGCATTCATAAGATTTATGTCCCTTTTTGTTGTAGTGATAACATGAAATATCATTTTTCTTCACAAAGAAATTATTGACATATTTTGTTTCATGTGTGGTCTATATCCTAATCTAGCTTTATCAAAACAGCTCTTTGATTGTTAATAGTAAATTAAGTTTTTATGAGCTATTTGTAAATTTATCAATAATATTCTTATACTTATCAACTTCTTTCTTTAAATTAAGATTTTTATTAGAAATTGATTCTTTTTCCTTCAATATGTCTTCTTTTTCAGATTTCAAACTTTTGATCTCAAAAACAAGTTCATTTTTTATTTTGAGAAGATCTAAATTTTTTTTTTAATAATTTGTTCTTGTTTCTCAAAATCTTGAAATCACTAATTAATTCATTGAAAGTATCATATAACTCATCAAAAGTGAAATCAACATTGGGGGTTTTGGAATTTACCTCATTATCGTCATTCGCCATGAAACAAATATTGGCAACCTCTTTTTGTTCTTCTTCGGATGAAGACTCTTCACTATCACTCCAAGTTGCAACATAGGCTTTCTTTTTCTTCTTGTATCCCTTCTTTAATTGAGGACATTCAGATCGAAAATGTCTCGGCTTCTTGCATTCATAACATATTAAGGATCTTTATCCTTGTCCTTATCCTTTTCTTTTTTTCTTTCTCCTTCCAATTTTATTCCAGACTTTCTCTTGTGGAAGGGTCTCCTTCTTTGCATAAATTTCTTGAATTTTCTAACAAGAAGAGTTGTCTCATTATCATCTTCATCATCTTCACTGCAGCTCTTTTCACTTTCAGCAGCCTTGAGTGCAATTGTTCTCTTCTTGTTCACATCTTCCTCTTGATGTTACTTCATTGTCAACTCATGGGTCATTAAGGATCCAAGTAGCTCTTCCAAAGGTAGAATGTTCAGGTCTTTGGCTTCTTTGTTTGATAGTGAATACTTTTTTCCTTTGACCAGACACTCGCCGGTGCCAACGCTGGATGGCCAGCCAAGGCTGCGAATTGGAGCCCTATTATTACACGCAATTTCACTTTTTCCAGGTAGCAACCACCTCATGTTAGTTCTTGAATTACACACTGTAGGTTTAAAGTTTGATCAAGCAATCTAGAATTTATTGTAATGTCTTGTAATTAATTGAGAGGAACTCGGATGAGACCCTTCACGGCATAAAATATACTCTTGATCCTCAAATCTCCACTCAAAATTTATTTTGGTTCCCAAACTCCCAATTGTTACATAGTGTATTCCTAACGTCCCATTACATAAGCTCAAATAAAATTAACATAATTATTTATATGTCATTCAGATATGAACATATGAGCTATATCATAACTTGTTGGATAAGTAAAATCCATATTAAAGATGATAATTTCAACCTATAAAGCGAAGATTCACCCTGTCATATTGGGAACAAAGATTTTTTACCTTTTATAAGGATGGAGATAAGGACCATAATTATTTTTGTCCTTATTAGCCAAAGTAGAGTAAAGATAGAAATAAGTATATCTCTATTCTATCCTTGCCCTATTGGTCTTATACTTAAATACTCTAGTATTCTTATATATTTTATATCTATAAAATTATCTTAATAATTTTTATTAAAAAATTATATATGTTATTAAAGAAAGGATGGGGCTGGATGGAATGAGGATGAAAGGAGGATGAGGTGGATATGGAGATTTATCATTCCCCCATATGATGGGGATGAAAAAAATCCCACTTTAAGGGAATACGGCAGGGATGAAGATTTTTTTTTTTTGGCCGACATGAAGAGAAGGATTGGGATTCTCTACCTTCTTTGTTGCCATCCCCAATCCATATATTCGTGTTAGGATGATATATCAAATATTCCATCAATTTTCACTATTCTCATGTAATGTGATATTAGGAATGTAATATTCTTAAAGTATCAAGGATTAAATTGTAACAATTGAAAAACTGAGAATCAAAATAAATTTTGTGTAAAAGTTTGAGGACCAAAGTATATTTTTGCCTAGTTTTTAAAATATCTAGTCCTAAGGGCTTAAAAAAAGGCCAAACCAAATTATTTTATTTTGATTTATGATCTACAATGTTTGATCATGAAATTATTTATTTTTCAACTAGTTCAATAATTTTTACTTTCATATTGAAAATTTTATGAAAATTAATATAGGATGAGCTGACCTAGCATGCCTATGCGACCAAACTGAGCCATTGGACTGATTGGCCTAGTACGATAAAGGTGTTGATCTATTTGGGATCCTCATCCTAGTTAGGGCGCAAACTAATTAAGGTAAGATTTTACCTTCTTATTTGGAAAGGACTTTATCATTGCCTTATCTAGGAATCAAATCTATCAGAGCTATCTAAGAGAGGAATTTAGCTCAAATTCTAATTATTTCGCTCAACATTTATAAATTCTAATTATTTATAAAAATTTCTTAGCCACTTCACATCTAAGGCATGCCAAAATGGTGATGTTCTGAACAATCTAACCTTCACTTCAACTAGCCATTGCCAAAATAATTCTTTGACCATTACTCACAACCTTAATCTTGTATAGAAGAGTGTTCCTTTCAACCGATCCAAGGGAGAGAGAGGGAGAGTGGTAGGGTGGTAGTTTGGTCATGAATGGACATTTGTCAATGCGTCACATCCTAATAAGCAGTAACTATTGGTTGGCTAGGCTATTGAAGTTCTAATTAAAAAGATTTTTCTTATTAATTATTTTAAAATACTATCTAATTTTAATATAACATACAGTTAATTAAAATATTTTTCTCATTTATTAATATGCATGACATTATGAGAGAAACATGTCTATGATTCTTGGACCAAACATAAATATTGGTTTGGGTTGTGTCCAAATCCTAACAAATTTTGGTCTTGTTTAATACATGAGTAGCCTCCGATGGAAGTAACCATGGGGTTTATCATTGAACATTTTTTTCTTCATTTTTATCATTGGAAACTAATCTATGATTTAGGTCTTACATAATACACCAGTATGCTTGAATAGTGGCAATCATAGGGTTTATTTTGTGGCTAAGATTTGCTTTCTTTCCCAATAGAAAAATAAAAATAGTCAAGGTAAAAGGCCCCAACCCAACATATGTCATTGCTCATAGGATTTAAGAAATTCTTCTCTTAAGAAAATTTTTATTTCATGTGTAATACACTCAGAAATATAACTTTGCCTTCATAGTATCACTCACAATTGCTAGACATCATGTATCTAAAACTTGAGAAAGGAAAGAACAACATTGGTTTAAAAATTACGCTCATTTGGAAGATAGGAATTCTCGACGACTTTTGATCCATCCATATCCTGGCTCTTAATCTAAGGTGCAATGATGCAAGGTTACTGAACCCCAACCACATATCCCTCAAGAAACCTAACAGCATCCTGAATTTTGTGCATCTCAATTGCAACATCCTTCATTCTCATTCTCTCTCTCCATGATTGATTTGAGCATGATAGCCCAACTCTTACCACATTAATCATGCATTCTTGGATTTTCTTCACTGCATCACTTCCATTTGGTTGGCTATAAGCAATACTGATGTGCTCTGGTAACATCAATAATGGATCAGCAATGTCCATCACTTCATTAGGAAAAGCCATCTCGACAAACTTGCTAAGGGTTAAACCATTTTGAAACATGTCATTGACTGGACTTTTTCCTATTAACAACTATAGTAGAAGGATCCCATAGCTATACACATCTCCAAAGGTGGACACATGAAAGCCTTCTCCATACTCTGCAATCCATGGATATCGTAGCTTGAATATATATTATATAGATAGAAGATTCATGATGGAAAAGAAATAGGATTTTAATCCTTCAAAGTTTTTGAAAAAAAGATAGTAAAAAAAGGAGGTTAATAGAGGTAGTTACCTGGAGCTACATATCCAATGGAACCCTTTATTGCAACCGAAGTGCTTGAAGACTGAATATGATTGCTCTTATCTTCCCATAGAAACCTTGCCAACCCAAAGTCCCCTACATGAGCATACATGTCATTATCAAGTAGAACATTGGCCGGCTTTAGATCACAATGAACAATTGGTGGCTGACAATTGTGATGTAAATAATCCAATGCATCGGCAATATCGACAGCTATGCTCAACCTTTTGCTCAAGCTCAGACCATTCACAAAATGATACCTGTCTGGCTTAGGATGCAACCATGTATCCAAACTCCCATTAGGCATGAACTCAAAAACCAGAGCTTTGAAATCATTGCCTTGGAAATCTATGCTGGAGCAGGATGTTAGTATTTTGATGAGATTACGATGACGGATGTTTCTCAAAGCTTCACATTCAGCAATGAAGCTCTTGGAAGCCCCTTGATGCAAAAGGTTGAAAACCTTAATAGCCACAATTGAATTGCCACGATCCATAAACCCTTTGTACACGGACCCATATCTTCCAGAGCCAATTTGGTTGGCAGAAGAGAATCCATTAGTTGCTTGAACCAGCTCTGCATATGAAACTCTGGGATTTTGATTCTCCAACAATTCAGCAGATGAAGTTTGTTGTTTTGGCTTCTGTTTGCAATAAAGAAAAGCAAAACTGGAGAGTACTAAAACGAAGATGACTGTAACTATTGGAATTACAAATTTTAGCAGATGTGACCGCTGTTTGTTTTTCGACAATCTCACAGGGCACTTGGGTAACTTGAGTTCCGAAACACCCCCACATAGTCCATCATTGCCAACGAGTGAGATTGCAGTTGTATTGTCAAAGATTCCTTTCGTTGGCACTTCCCCCTCAAGACGGTTATAAGATAGATTTAAGCCACTTGGAGTTTTCAAGTATTCAAGGCCATCGTCATTGGAGACTTCAGAATTCAAATAGCTCGAAATGCTCAAATCTTCAAAAGAATGTGGGATTGGCCCTGAAAGGTAATTGTGTGAGAGATCTAGTGCTTGAAGGCCTTTGATGGTGCCCAAAGATGAAGGAATGGTCCCTGTCAAGTGATTGTAAGATAGAAATAATCCTCGAAGGCCCTTTATGTTACTGAGAGATATCGGACTGCTTCCATTGAAAAAGTTATTGTTGATAAATAGGAGCTCGAGGACTTCACATCCACCAAATGTGTCTGGTATTTTACCTGTTAACTTGTTCCCAGAAACAATGAATATTTTGATATTTTTCAAACTGCCGACTTCTTCCGGGAGTGGCCCAACTAACGAATTGTTAGACAAGTTGATGGAATCTGACAAAAAAGGAAGACTAAAATTTCTTTAGGTATTGTACCACTGAGATTATTTCGAGAAAGGTCCAGTACTTCTAGTTGCTGGAGATTTCCAAGGCTTGGAGGTATGGGTCCTTGTAAACTATTGCCATATAACTCGAGATTAATCAACTGTGTTAGATTTCCGAGGGAGGATGGAACAGAACCTGTAAACCTATTGTTGAATAAGCCTAAAAGATGCAAATTGCTAAGCTTTCCAACACTTTCTGGAATGGTGCCTGTTAGAAGATTTTCATGCATTGCAAGTTCAGTCAGGTTGACCAGGTTTTCTATCTCAAAAGGAATACTCCCCGATATTTGGTTGGAACCCATATTTAGAATTTCAAGCTGTGTGGAGAGGTTTGCTATTGAAATAGGCAACGCACCCCTTAGATTGTTATCACCCAACCATAGATGTGTTAGATAACTGCAATTCCTGAGAGAAGCAAGAAATGCCCAACCATGGACATTGTCTGCTTCAATGTTATTTTATATATATTAACCGGGAGAGATATTTCAATCTTCCAAGATCAGTGGGCATGAAACCGGTAAAATTGTTGTATGAGAGATCGATAATCTGAAGTCTAGAGGCATTGGAAAGTGATGTTGGAATTGGTCCTCCAATTTGGTTTATACCAAGAAAAACTTGTCGGATATCTGGAAGTCTGGTGCCAAATCGGGTGGCAGGCTTCCCTGCAGCTGGTTTGCTGCAACAGCCAAAACTTGCAAGGACGAGAGATTGTAGAGGGACGCAGGGATGATACCTGAGAGCATATTTTCTTCCACATTTAATATTTCTAGACGTCCAAGTTGGCCAACTTCTGGGATTCCTCCCTCCAGGTTGTTCCACCCTACAGAGAGCTCGATCAGGGAAGAAAGATTGCCAAGCCATGGTGGGATGACACCTGTGATGTTGTTATTGCGAATTGACAGATATTTAAGCTTGGATAGGTTGCTGATCTCATCAGGTATCCTCCCCGTGAGATGGTTGTAGCTTAGATTGAGCAGCTGAAGGTCTAAACAATAGGATAGATTCACAGGGATTAGCCCTACAAATGAGTTGGAGGTCAAATCAAGATGCAACAGCCGGTGCAGGCGGCCGATCTCTGGCGGGATCTCGCCATGGAGACCGTTGTGTGATAAGTTGATTCTTCTGAGAAAGCTGAGGTTGCCAATGAAAGGAGAGAGGGAACCTGCCAGGCCATGAGATGCGAGTTCCAAGGCTGAGATCCTCTGCGTGTCGTGCTTGCGGATGCAGGAGACCCCCTCCCAGGCACAGACATGGACGGTGTGATTCCATGAGCTCAGAGCTCCAGGGGACTCGCTTGTTATCTGATTCTTTATAGCAAGCAAGGCCTGCAGGTCTGTCTCATTTCCCAACCGCGAGGAGGACATGAGCGGTGCTAAGGATAGGAGGAGCAGCAGCAAAAATAAAGCAACCGCCATGGATTCCAGTTTATTGCAACAGTAATTCATCCACCACCCAATTTAATTCATTCCTGGGAAACAAAAAGAAGATTGTAATAATGTACGTACAAAATACAATGATGAAGAGAAGGTTAGTTCAAGAACCTCACAAGAAGGACGGTAAAGCCGATTTCTCAGCAAAAGTTTGAAGAACTGATGCCTCTGCTTTATTCATCTATCGATTTATATAGCATCTTACCTGACCCACAGAACACCCAATTTAAAATCAGAATTATTTTATCGCAACTATCCAAGTCGCAGTCAATGGCTAAAATAACTAAAGAGAATGCCCACACACCAGAAATCAAAGGATAAAGCTCGGAGGATGACCAGGGCCCGAGGAGAGATGTTTGAGTGGAGGGTCATCAAGCCCAATGATTGTACTCAAAAGAAAGCCCGGCCCCTTTGATTAGAAAATCACCTAATAAACGATGTCAATTCAGAGTAATAGAAAAGCCGGCCACCGAGTTCACCTTGGAGCATTCCGTGGCTACCAAGTTGTTTCATGACTTTTGAAGCCCATGCATGCTCGCTGAAGACGGAATCATAGATTAATTAGTGCATTAGGAATTAACTTGGGATGACATTAACAAATCGAAGGAAACAAGTGAGAAGATGGTCGAAGTAGCGAATAAATAACTTTGCACGCGTTGAAGAGATCCATGCGGGCGTGGGACGGACGGCAGGACGGCACGAAAACTCTCATGTGAAGGAGGCTTCGTATGTCTCGGTGAAGGAAGGACGTGAGGTGTTTCCGTGTGAAAACGCCCGGCTTCCGTGTGAGAACGTCTCGCGTGGGAGGGGTCCACGGGGAGATTCCTCCCAGGGCCGTCGCTTCCTTTTCTCGGAACGAAGCTGCACGGCTTCGTGGTGCTTCCTTCCTCCCATCCCAACAAGAACGAAGCCGTTCGGCACGCGTTGAAGAGATCCACGCGGGCGTGGGACGGACGGCGCGAAACCCTCATGCGAAGGAGGCTTCGTATGTCTCGGTGAAGGACGTGAGGTGTTCGCGAGGAGAGGAGGTGATTCCGTGGGAAAACGCCCGGCCTCCGTGTGAGAACGTCTCGCGTGGGAGGGGTCCACGGGGAGATTCCTCCCAGGTCTGCAACCTGTTCATCAGTTCTACTAAACTCCAAATTGGTTTCTTCCTTTTCAACTTGCTCCCTAAGAAAATAATATTTAATTTCTATATGCTTTGTATGCCCATGAAATATGGGATTATAGGCTAATGCTATAGCTGAGTTGTTATCACAAAATAGTATTGTAGCATCTCTTTGTTTCTCTTCCAGATCTTCTAAAATTCTCCTTATCAAAATACATCAACATGCAGCCGTTGTTAAAGCAATGTATTCAGCTTTTATAGTAGATAGAGCAGTGGTTGCTTGCTTTTTTGAAGTCCTTGAAATCATTCCTAAGCCAAGAGACATGCAGTTGTACTCTTCCGATCTTCAATATAATTTGCCCAGCTATTGTCACAAAACCTAGTCAATCTGAAATCATCCACTTTAGTGTACATAATCCTCAAATCTTTTGTTCCAAAAACATATTTCAGGATTCACTTAGCTGCTCTAAAATGGTGATTGGTTGGATTATGCATAAATCTTGAAATATAGTTCACAACATACATAATATCCAGCCTTGTGTGAGTAAGATAAATTAAACCTTCAATTAAGCTTCTAAACTTCTTTTCATCTGGTTTCCTAGATCCATCATCCTTCAGTGATCTGTCATCAACATTCATAGGAGTCATTGCGGGATTACACTTTTGCATCTAAAATTTTTCTAACAGATCATTTGCATAATTCTGTTGAGAAAAAAAGATTCCAAATGGAGTTTGCATTACCTCCATTTCAAGAAAATACCTCATACTCCCCAAGTATGTCATGTCAAACTCGGACATCATTTCTTGCTTAAATATCTTCATCAAGGAATCCGAATTCCTAGTGAAGATTAAATCATCCACATAAATACAAACAATAATAATCTCATCCTTGCCTTGAGATTTTTTATAGAGCGTAGGTTCGCTCTTGCTGCCCTTAAAATTTCTTTCCAACAGATACATGTTGATTCTACTATACCAAGCTCTTGAAGCCTGTTTCAAGCCATATAAAGCCTTCTTTAATTTATAAACTTTCTCCTCTTGACCATAAATCTCAAACCCTTTTAGCTGTTCCACATAAACCACTTCTTCCAATTTCCCATTTAAGAACGCCGATTTAACATCTAGCTTGAAAAACTTCCCACTAATTTTGTGCTGCAACTGCAAGAACAGTTCTTATGGTTTCTAATGTTGCAACGAGTAAGAAGGTTTCAAAGAAATCCATGCCTGGTATTTGAGCATATCCTTTAACCACTAATCTTGCCTTGTGTTTTTGCAGTGTACCATCTGCATTGTATTTAGTTTTGAACACCTATTTCAACTCAATTTCTTTCTTCCCAGCCGAAAGATTAACCAGCTCCTAGGTTTGATTTTTTTCAATCATTTCTATTTCATTCTTCATTGCTTTCTTCCAAACTTCTTGCTTAGAGGCTTCCTCATAATTCATTGATTCAGCTATCAAGCATACCAATTGATATCTTTCATAGATATCTTCCAAGCTTCTGAATTTTCTAGATGAAGATTAACTTTGCATTTCACTGCTACTTGTTTGCACACCATTGTCATTTGATTCAGACTTAACTTCTCTTTCTAAGATCTATTTTCATTGATATCAAGGACGTCGATCACATCCTTCTTTTATATTTTCAGTTGCTTAGTTATAGCATTTGCAGTCCAATCCTAGGCATTTCCTTCATCAAATACAACATCTTTGCTAATTTCTAAGTTGCCTGTCACTGGATCATTCAACTTGTACCCTTTTATTTCAGTGGAATATCCAATGAAAATACATTTCCTGCTCTTGTCATCGAATTTCCTTCTCTTCACCACAGGGATGTGAGCATAGGCAATACAGCTAAAATTTTTTAGATGTGTTGCAGATGGCTTGTACCCAAACCATGCTTCAAACGGTGTCTTGTTGTCAACTGATTTTGTGGGAGACATATCCAGCATATAGACAGTCATTGCCACTACTTTTGCCAAAAGAAATTTAGGAAGTCCTCTTGCTTTTAACATACATTTGGCTCTTTCCACAATTACTCAGTTTTTTCTCTCAGAAATTTCATTTTGTTGAGGAGTGTATGCTGTTGTGAATTGTGTATGGATGCAATGAAGCTTGCAAAATAAAGTGAACTAATTAGAGGTAAATTCCCTGATAGATTGAAATTAAATATATTGATCCCTATCATATATGCGGAAATATGGGACCAATATATTTATCCTAATTAATTAAAAAAAGATCGATAAATACCTCCAGCCATTGTTGTTGATTTTCTTCCAGATGAGGGTAAGGATCTTCCACGCCTTGCGGTCTCTCTCAGCGATGGTGTAGACTTTCTCTCGATGAAACCAGGCGTAGGGACCTACCCGTTTTATAAACCTTTATGCCTTATCTGTCCATCACAGAGGGCGTCGCTTTAAATGGATATGGTTGAGGTATTCTTATCTCAATCGTGAATTCAAAATTTGAATTCACGCAATCCCTCAAGATCAGAATATAGGACCACCTTAATCGTATCTAACCGATATACTTAATGGAGAAAAAACCAACATTCTCCCACTTGGTTCGTATATTCTATTACTATAGTAAGAAACAGAATGCATGAATCATGGCAATAGGCCCTCTTAAAATCGAGTATTATTTACCATGTATCACAATGTATTATATTTCCCAAACATAAACCCATATAACTTAATGAATAAACCCCATGTTTATTCTAGGTCCAACTTAATGATGCTCATCACAAATAAATGTGTACACTAAATAACTGAATGTGAAAAACATCACAATCATAAAAGAGTTTCATTAATTATAAAATTCATCATTACAATGAATTAAATAAAATAACAAAGACCCATACGGTCTACATGATCCCTAAACTTCTGTAGTGGCATGCCTTTAGTCAAGGGATCAGCTATCATCAACTCAGTGCTCACGTGCTCTATAACCACTATCTTTTCTTTAACACATTCTCATATGGCTAAATATTTGATGTCGATGTGCTTTCTTCGACTACCACTCTTATTATTTTTAGCTATAAACACTGCAGCTAAATTGTCACAATAAATCTTCAATGGCTTAGATATAGAATCCACAATTCTAAGCCCAGAAATGAAACTCTTCAACCATACACCATGCGAAGTAGCCTCAAAACATGATACGAACTCGGCTTCCATGGTGGAAGTAGCAATCAAAGTCTGCTTGGCGCTCCTCCAAGATACAGCTCCACTAGCAAACATAAATATGTATCCAGATGTTGACTTCCGAGAATCAACACAGCCAGCAAAGTCAGCATCAGAGTAGCCAATTACTTCCATGTTTTCAGTCCGTCTGAACATAAGCATGTAGTCCTTGGTACCCTGAAGATACCTCATCACCTTCTTAGCAGCTCTCCAGTGGTCTAAACCTGGATTACTCTGATATCTCCCCAACATCCCACTGCAAATGCTATGTCAGGCCTTGTACAAACCTAAGCATACATCAAGCTACCAACAGCTGAGGCATATGGAGTATTTTTCATTTCCTTTCTCTTAAAGTCATTCCTTGGGCACTGACTCAAATTGAATATATCACCCTTGACTATGGGAGCTATACTCGGCGAACAATTTTTCATTCGAAATCTCTCTAAAATTTTATTGATATAGGTTTCTTGAGATAGACCTAAAACACCTCGAAGTCTGTCTCTTTGAATTTTAATGCCAATGACATAAGAGGCATCACCCATATCTTTCATGTCAAAATTCTCAGAGAGAAATTGTTTCACCTCATGTAACATACCTTTATTATTGGTTGCAAGTAAAATATCATCTACATATAGGATTAGAAAATAAATTTTGCTCCCACTGACCTTCTAGTATATACATTGATCCATGATATTCTCTACAAATCCAAATGAAGAAATCACATCATAAAATTTTAAGTACCATTGCCGAGAGGCTTGTTTCAATCCATATATAGATCTCTTGAGCTTGCATACTAATTGCTCATTATTACTAGAGGAAAAACCTTCAGGTTGTTTCATATAAACCTCTTCCTCTATATCTCCATTGAGAAATGCAGTTTTCACATCCATTTGTTGTAACTCTAAATCAAAATGCGCAACAAGTGCCATGATAATGCAGAAGGAATCTTTCTTAGATACAGTAGAAAATGTCTCCTTGTAATCAATTCCCTCCCTTTGAGTGAATCCTTTAGCAACGAGTCTTGCCTTATATCGCTCAATGTTTCCTAACAAGTCTTTCTTGGTCTTAAAGACCCATTTACAGCCAATGGCTTTTGCTCCATCAGGCAACTCAACAAGATCCTAGACTCCATTAACTGCCATATAATTCATCTCATCTTTCATAGCATTATACCATAAATTAGATTCCTTACAATTCATGGCTTATGAAAACATTTCAGGATCATTTTCAACTCCAATATTATAGTCCGACTCTTGAAGATACACAATATAGTCACTAGAAATTGCTGATTTCTTTTCTCTTGTAGATCTTCTTAATGTTGTAACAACCTCCTCTGACGGAGTTGATCGTTCAACTATCTCTGGTAACTCATGAGAGATTGGATCTACTTGTTCATTATCAGCAAATTATGGAATTTCAACGACTGGTTGTATAACGCCCGTTTGATCTTAAGGGGCACTATGAACGATAATTAATCTGTCACTTGAAGTGGAAGGTTGAGCATCAGAATGCTCTCTTTCAGGAATCATGCTCTGCAATTGATCACTCCCACTGATCAAGTCATTCTCAAGAAATTTGATATTTTTTGATTCCACAATCCTAGTTGTATGAGATGGACAGTAAAATCTGTATCCCTTGGACCTCTCAGCATATCCAACAAAATACCCACTAATGGTCCTAGGGTCTAGCTTTTTCTCTTGTAGATTGTATAGTCTCACTTCACATGGGCATCCCCATATGCGTACATGTCACAAACTTGGTTTCCAACCTTTAAATAACTCAAATGGCGTTTTAGAAATAACCTTGGTTGGAACTCAATTTAATATGTACACAGCTATCTTGAGAGCTTCTGTCCACAAGGACTTAGGTAGTTTGGAGCTGCTAATCATGCTCCCTACCGTGGCTACCAAGTTGTTTCATGACTTTTGAAGCCCATGCATGCTCACTGAAGACGGAATCATAAATTAATTAGTGCATTAGGAATTAACTTGGGATGACATTAACAAATCGAAGGAAACAAGTGAGAAGATGGTCGAAGTAGCGAATAAATAACTTTGCACGCGTTGAAGAGATCCATGCGGGCGTGGGACGGACGGCACGACGGCACGAAAACTCTCATGTGAAGGAGGCTCCGTGTGAAAACTCCCGGCTTCCGTGTGAGAACGTTTGGCGTCGTGGAGTGGGCTTGGGTCGCTCCACGGGTACTTGCGTGAAGAAGAGAGAGATCTCTTCGTGAGGCTTTCAGAGAAGAAGCCAGATCCAGAACCGTACGTGGAGTGGGCGTGGGTCGCTCCATAGGTGGTCTTTGCGTGACGAAGAGAGAGAGGTCTCTTCGTGAGTGGGCGTCAGTCCTCACGGACGTGGATGAGAACGTGAGCGGTGAAATCTGTGGCAGCCAGTAGGAAAAAAAAAAAAAGTTAAATTATAAAATTAATTTTTATACTTAGAGAATTATATCATTTTTGTTCTTAAATTTTAAAAAATTATAAAAAATCTTAATTTTCTGTTTGGTGCAGTTGGGTGTGGTTATGGTCTAGTTCAGGGGTGGCTCAGTGGAGGATAGGCCGCTAATGCATTGCTTAGCCATTATCCTTAGGGATGAACGTCTATCACAAAAGAGAAATTCTTAGACTTTTTTTTTTTTCGATTGGTCTTTGGAGAGGATGAGGTTTTGTGGAAAATTGTACATGGTACAGTCAAAGAAGCTTTCTTGGATCGGAAAGTGAGCACTCAGAAATTAGAAGCCACTTTTTTGCTTCCCCTGGGACCTTAACCTGCTAGGTTTTGCAAGCAAAGAAAGTTACTGACCTGTGTAGATCCATAAGAATAGGTTGTAAATTCTCCTTTTTCCTAGCTAACTAGTTAATTTTTCTCTATCTTTTGTTTCATTGTTAATAATTGCTTGCTCTGCTTAAGGTTCATAATAACTTTAATCATTGTATTAAGTGCATGGTCATGCCAAGCGCTTTGTTCATATGCATCTGATTACTTTCACTAGTTTTATCACATTACATCATGTGCTCCTTTATCTATTGATGTCTTCTAATTTTCATGTTCAACTTGTCTGAAATGGTTCCAAGCCAGCATGCTGATTTCTATCTGATGATGCTAAGTCACCTTCTTTAAACGTCGGAGAAGACGGACATCCTTCTCTCCGGACCCCTGCAAGAAAAGTCCTCAGAGACCGGTTGTTTCGGTGAGGACCCTCCGACGCTCAAGTCAGTTACTTGGGATCAGACAAGAACCGCTCAGCGAAAGGGAGCTGAGACAGTTAGGGTTTTGCTAGGAGGAAGAAAGCTAGAAAACTAGAGTTCGGATCCCTACTTACAGTGCGGGCATGTGTTTTTATACCTGTCAGAATATCCCATCTTACTGTTCCGAAAGATTGCCATCGTACCATCATTGTGCGCGCCGGAGGCGTCCCGCGATACCTGTCAACATGGTGTTATACGTGTCTAGCAGTCGTGGTTGTATTTGGTGCGTGCCGTTGCTTGACATGATCGCGCATAGTTGCAAGTGGTAGCGAGTCGTACTCCGTAATGGGGCATAGTCACGCACAGAAACATGCAGTGCACCATACGCCATTATGAGGCATGGCCGCATGCAGCCACGGGTGCACGGAGAGTCCTGTGAAGCACGGAGATTCACATGGAGCACGGAGAGTCACGTGGGCGCGCCTGGTGGCCCGGAGTTGTCATTTGGTTCGAGGGCTGGTCCGCATGCTTATTGCTGATGACACCCGTGCACCCCGAGACCGGAGGGGGTTTTGGGGTTGAGACATAATGATCTCACCCCGAGATCGATGGAGGTCTCGGGGGTGAGATAATGCTGGTGCACCCCGAGATCGGAGGGGGGTCTCGGGGTCGAGGTATGGTGATCCCACCCCGAGATCGGAGGGGGGTCTCGGGTCGAGGTATGGTGATCCCACCCCGAGACCGGTGGGGATCTCGGGGGTGAGATAATGCTGGTGCACCCCGAGATCGGAGGGGGGTCTCGGGGTCAAGGTATGGTGATCCCACCCCGAGACCGGTGGGGGTCTCGGGGTGAGATAATGCTGGTGCACCCCGAGACCGGAGGGGGTCTCAGGGTCGAGATATGGTGATCCCACCCCGAGACCGGAAGGGGGTCTCGGGGTCGTGATATGGTGGTCCCACCCCGAGACCGGTGGGGGTCTCGGGGGTGAGATAATGCTGGTGCACCCCGAGACCGGAGGGGGGTCTCGGGGTCGAGATATGGTGATCCCACCCCGAGATCAGTGGGGGTCTCGAGGGTGAGATAATGCTGGTGCACCCCGAAACCAGAGGGGGGTCTCGGGGTCAAGATATGGTGGTCCCACCCTGAGATCGGTGGGGGTCTCGGGGGAGATAATGCTGGTGCACCCCGAGACCGGAGGGGGTCTCGGGGTTAAGATATGGTGATCCCACCCCGAGACCGGTGGGGGTCTTGGGGGTGAGATAATGCTGATGCACCCAAGATCGGAGGGAGGGTCTCGGGTCGAGATATGGTGATACCACCCCAAGACCGATGGGGGTCTCGGGGGTGAGATAATGCTGGTGCACCCCGAGAACGGAGGGGGTTCTCGGGGTCGAGATATGGTGATCCCACCCCGAGATCGGTGGGGATCTCGGGGGTGAGATAATGCTGGTGCACCCCGAGATCGGAGGGGGGGTCTCAGAGTCGAGATATGGTGATCCCACCCCGAGACCGGTGGGGGTCTCAGGAGTGAGATAATGCTGGTGCACCCCGAGACCGGAGGGGGGTCTCAGGGTCGAGATATGGTGATCTCATCCTGAGATCGGTGGGGGTCTCGGGGGTGAGATAATGCTGGTGCACCCCGAGACCGGAGGGGGGTCTCGGGGTCAAGATATGGTGATCCCACCCTGAGACCGGAATGGGGTCTCGGGTTGAGATATGATGATCTCTGTTAGCTGCTGTTACCTTTTATTCTAACGATGCGGGATTAGTCATGTCAGATGCCCCCTCACCCCTGAGGCAAAGCGGGTCCCACTAATGAGGTGAAAGGGATGTTATCCTCCACGTGGCTGATCCCCGCCCACATCTCTTATGCGGATGACTTGGGGAATGTGAGAAGGAGGCCGCCTCCATACACCGTGCCCACCACGATCGACCTCGAGAGAAAACTAGCCCTTCGAAGTCTGCGCAAGAAGCTGTATCATCATTACTTCTCATAGCGGCGACGTCAGCGGAGTCCCATCATTGGCCGGAGGTGTACCACATCACGCGCTGGGCATCCCTCGAGGCGAGCCAGCCTATGGTAGGGGGCCATGTGGCTGACGAGATGAGGCGGGACGATTTGAAAACCCAATAAACCCAAATGAGGGGTTGAATCTGGCTATCGTCGTCTTTCTCTGTGCCTGTGCTCTGATCTCCCCTGCAACCCGAGAGCTCGTGCTTGGCTTTCCTTCCTTCAGGTTAGTTCTTTGTCCATTCCAGACTTCTCTGTCCCTTCTCTTGCTCATGAGCTCTCCATCCTGGACTTCGAAGGACGATTCAGAGAATCGTCCTCCCTCTGAGAGGCACTGTACCTCTCCCACACCTTCTCCTTCTCCTCCGCTTGAGTGGTCCACTGATTCAGAGGACCGCATCCCCTGGCCCGGCGACGGGTCGCTGGTGGAGCCCCATCGAGGAGCCGCCGGTCGAAGGCTGGCACCTCCTCGAGGGTGGAGGGTCCCCGGAGGGACTGCCTCCATGGTAACAGGTTTGGATTTGGCAAAAATCTGGGCCCGTTACCAGATTCTCCGGTACGTTGAGCTTTTTCTGCCAACTCCCAATGATAGGGTCATCTCCTCCCGATCCGGTCAGGTGGCCCTTTATGAGATTTGCCTGAAGGCAGGTCTTCGTCCGCCTTTTCCTTCTTTTTCATCAACATTCTTGACTACTACTCCTTGACTCCATCCCAACTAGTCCCCAACTCCTACCGTGTCGTTAGCGCCTTTGTCATTCTCTGCCGTCGTCTGGGTATCACCCCTCGAATCTCTCTTTTCCGATCCTTCTATATCCTCTGGTCCCAGAAGGGTTGGTGGCTGTTCCAGCCCTGACCCAATCGGGTCCTCAAACTTTTTCTTCCTTCTTCAATCAAGGGATGGAAATCCTGATTCTTTTTCGCTAACCTTGACCAAGTCAGGTCCCGGTGGGGAGATCCCGACCTCTGCGGGAACGCGAACTCCACCATCCAACCTGGGGATCGGGAGGCGTCGGGTCAATTGCTAGCTGCCGAGATCCCTCGGTATACCTTGCTCTTGATGGAAGATAATCTCGAGTCGGCGGGTCTTATCTCCCACCAGGGTAAGCCATTTCTACTCTTAGCCAAAAATTATCTGCTTCTTTTTTTTTTGACTTTGATTGATGTCGTAGAGCTATGAAGATACCGAAAGAGAAGCTCCTGAGGGCCCCTCTAAAAAGAGGGCCCAGGAGGGCCACCTGGAGGCCAGCGAGCTCCAGCTCCAAAACGCTCGACGGCTCGGGCTCCCCAACCACTGGCACCACAAGACCCCCTGGCAGCTCCAGAAGTTAATCTCACAGCCGACACCCTACCAGAGATGGCGATGACTGCGAGAGTCCCAATCGAGGAGCCGGTCGCAGAGGAGCCGGTAGCGTCGGAGGAGCCCATTGTGGCTGAAGAGCTTCTGCCCCTAGCGAACTGACCCCGCCGGAGGCTGCCATGGATTGGGGCGAGGGGCCATCAAGGGTCGCGAGCCCACCCCCCGAGAGGTCGCCTAGGAACAGCTCGCGCATCGAGCCAGAGGCTGCCGAGACGGCCGAACGGAGTGGGGCAAAGCCAGGGCCGCCCCGGGACTCCTTGAACGATGGTCGCTGGGCTGAAAGGGTCCTTACCCCGGTGTTTATGCCCAAGATCCTGGAGGACCTCAGCCACCAGAAGGCGAGCACATTCTTCTGGGATTCTTACGCGGCTGTCGTCAGGGTAAGTGGCCTTTTCGCCTTTTGACTTCATCTTTTTCTTTTTTTTTTCCTAACCTGGAACTTACGCATGCAGCTCGCACACTCCCTGAGGGCCGCCAGGGATGTAATCCATGGTGGGAAGGCCCTTCTGCAGGAGGCGCAGAAGGAGGCTGAGGACGCTCAACGCCGCGCGGAGGTGACCGAAGAGGTGCTGGAGTTGGCCAAAAGCGCCTGGGCAAGTGAAACCAAGGCCGCTGAGAACCGGACGGAGGCTGACACCAACCGTGTGCGCGCGGCCCTTCACCAAATGACGAAGGCCGAGAACGCTGTGATGGCCAGAGATCTACACATCTCTGAGCTGACCTTGGCCCTTCAGGAGGCCGAGGGTCGGGCGGATGCGGCGGAGGAAAAAGTGAAGGCCGTGGAAGAAGAAACGAAGGTCATGGAGGAAGAGGCGCGGGCGGCGAAGGAGGAAGCAAGCCAATCCAGGGAGGAGGCGAGCCATGCCCGGGAGGCCGAGAGGGCTGCAGTGGCAGCCCTCGCTGCGAAGGAGAAAGCTCGGGCCGCAGAGGTGGAAGCTGCCATCGTGGCCAGGACCGCTGGGATTATAGAAGAGTACAAAGCGTCTGAGCGCTTTGCAGATGATTTGGCGGAAGCCTCGGTGGCGGTGTTCCTTGAAGGATTCCAGCATGGGAAGGAGAAAGTTGCTAGGGATTTGAATATTCCCCAAGCCCTGGAAGTTGAGCTAGATCGCTTCTCAGATTCAGTCCCCTCGACGATGAGCCCGCGCCAGCAGAACCGTGAACTTGTATTTTTGTTTTTGCAAGTCCGACGATGTCTGCATTTTGTAACCCCTTCAAATTAATGAAATGCTTTTCTTCAAAATACATTGTCTATTTATGTCTCTTACCCTGAATTCGTTGGTTGACAATATGCGGCCCCACGGTCCCATTAGTCCCGCTAGTGCCAGGGGATGACTCTCAACTCATACGAGCTATTCCGCCTTAGCCATCTAGGACCAAAACTTGGGGCCAGGAAGGATAGGTTTCCTGGGGTTGAAACACCGATAGTTGGAGTTTGAGGTAGGCGGGTTCCTCAAGACTGACGGCGCAACGCTCTGCCAGGAGTATGTCGAGCCTTGCGCTAGGTAGGCATGTGGCTTTTGGTTCTGACGGGGGTCAGACTTTATCCGGCCGATGGGACTTTATGTGCCATCAGGTGTCGGTCTTCATGCCTAGCTGGTGCAGGGCTTTGAATGTCGACGGGCGTCGGGCTTTATGTGCCGTCGGGTGTCGGGCTTTGAGTGCCGATGGGTGTCGGGCTTTATATGCCGTCGGGTGTCGGGCTTCATGCCTGGCTGGTGCAGGGCTTTGAGTGCCAACGGCATCGGGCATTATGTGTCGTCAGGTGTCGAGCTTTGAGTGCCGACGGGTGTCGGGCCTTATATGCCATCGGGTGTCGGGCTTCATGCTTGGCTGGTGCAGGGCTTTGAGTGCCGACGGGTCGGGCTTTATGTGCCATCGGGTGTCAGGCTTTGAGTGTTGACGGGTGTCGGGATTTATATGCCATCGGGTGTCGGGCTTCATGCCTGGCTGGTGCAGGGCTTTGAGTGCCGACGGGTGTCGGACTTTTATGTCTGGCTGGTGCAGGGCTTTGAGTGCCGACGGATGTTGGGCTTTATGCCTGGCTGGCCCAGGGCTTTGAGTGCTGACTGGTGTTGGGCTTTATGCCTGGCTGGCCTAGGGCTTTGAGTGCCGACGGGGGTCGGGCTTCATGCCTGGCTAGCCCAGGGCTTTGAGTGCCGACGGGCGTCGGGCTTCATGCTTGGCTGGCCTAGGGCTTTGAGTGTCGACGGATGTCGGGCTTCATGCTTCACTGAATACTATTTTATATTACTATATTTGTATAATTTTTTTTTAAAAAAAAGCCATCAAACATTTGAAAAACAATGAGGAAAAGTTAAAGAAACCTAAAGAAAATTAGTTTATAATTCAAAAAATATAATCCCAAACCTAATGGAATAGAGGAAAAGGAATGATGTAATTCACCTAATTAATCAGTTTGGGTGACCGAGACCTAGTCTGAGTTTAGATTAAAATGTTGTCCTATAACACTTCCAACAGTCAATTTGTCGTATATCCCTTACAAGTTACAAATCCTGATTTTTTCACACAATACTTCCAGATGTAACAACTAAAAATGCAACCACCCCATTTGAAGAGCAAATTGTTGAATCAGTAGTCAAAGTTGTATCATATGAAGAACAAAATTTATGATTGAATTGTTGGATAAGTGGTTGCATAGTATTTAAAGGCTTCTTCCCTACCTCATTTGAGAATCATGACCAAGATTGAAAGCCCCACAAACCACTAAAGACTAGAAAATCTCCAATTAGGATCAGAGCAGGAAGGCTTAAGACGTTATAGTATAAGTGGTGAATAAATGATGGCAATTGCTCCTCCTCTCTAAGACTTGATCAAGTATTTGATGGTTAGTAGGCTTGGTGAGCCAAGTTGACCCTACCCATCCCTAACACGGACCTTATTATTTATGTTTTTCAATTTATAATTTTTGATTGTTTATCAAGTTCACAATAATTATAATCATTTAAAAGAGTTTTTCAATTAAATATAGGAACTTATAAAAGTTTTCAATTAAGTATACTTATTTAAGTCTAGCTAACATTTTTAATAAATGGATAGAAAACTAATCCATTAAAAAATATATATAAAATTCTATACACAATAATAACAACTTAAAGGAAAAATATTATTATCTATTTTTGTGGATTTCCTATCAAATTAAATCATTGTCGAGTGGATTAGCTCAAGAGTGGAGGTAGTTTGGACTTCAAATGGGCAATAGCTTGGTTTGTAGTGCAATTGATCTAAGCCGACAAATGCAAAAAAAAAAAAAAACAAAGAAAAGGAAGAAGAGAATATAAAGCAATGATTAAAAAATAAAAAAAAAAAGTGTAAAGAAAAGCATGTAAATCATGCTAAATAGCCATTACTATTGATTGCGGAGTGGTTCATCTAAAAATTTCTCAACCACCTTACATCCATAACATAGCCAAAATGGTGATGCAATTAACACACGCTTCCTCACCTTCTCAGCAACTAGTTGTCACCAAAATATTTTTTTAACCATTAGTCATAACCTTAAACTTGTATATTGGTAGTTAGGCTATTGCGAACCTCTAACTGAAAAGATTTTTTTGTATTAATTATTTTTAAATACTATACAATTTTAATAAAACATATACTTAATTAAAATATTTTCTCATATATTAATATGTATGGCATTATGAGGGATATGCATCTATGATTCTTTGACCAGACGTATCTATTGGTTGGGTTGTGTTCAAATCCAACCAAATTTTGATCTTATAATAACCACTGGGTTTATCGTTGAACATTTTTATCATTGAAAATTTGTTTATGATCCTTAGACCAAACGTATTCATTGGTTTGTGTTATGTCTAGACGTACCAAATTTAAGTCTTACATAATACACTAGTAGGCTCAAATGGTGGCAATCTTGGGTTTATTCTATGGCAATTTTTTTTTTCCCCAATAGCAAAATAAAACTAAACAAGGCAAAAGGCCCCAACGTATCATATGCTATTGCTCACATAATTTGAGAAATTCTTGTCTTATCAATTTTTTATTTCACATGTAGTACACCTAGAAATATAACTTTGCCTTCATGGTATCATTTACAATTACTAGACATCATGTATCGGAAACCTGGTGAAGGAAAGAACAACATTGGTTTAAAAATTACACTCATTTGGAAGATAGAAATTCTCGATGACTTTTGATCAGTCCATGTCCTGGCTCTTGATCTGAGGTGGAATGATGCATGGTTACTAACCCGCAACCACATATCCCTCAAGAAACCTAATAGCATCCCGAATTTTGTGCATCTCAGTTGCAACATCCTTCATGCTCATTCTATCTCTCCATGATTGATTCGAACATGATAGCCCAACTCTCACCACATTAATCATGCATTCTTGGATTTTCCTCATTGCATCGCTTCCATTCTGCTGGCTATAAGCAATATTGATGTGCTCTGGTAACATCAATTGTGGATCAGCAATGTCCATTACTTTATCAGGAAAAGCCATCTCAACAAACTTGTTAAGGGTTAAGCCATTTTGAAACATTTCATCAACTGGACTTTTTCCTATAAATAACTCCAGTAGAAGGATCCCATAGCTATACACATCCCCAAAGGTGGACACATGAAGACCTGCCCCATACTCTGCAATCCATGGATATCTTAGCATGAACGTATATTATATAGATAGAAGGTTCATGATGGAAAAGAAATATGATTTTAATTCTTTAAAGTTACTTTAAAAAAAGATAGTAAAGGAGGTTAATAGAAGTAGTTACCTGGTGGGACATATCCAATAGAACCCTTTATTGCAATTGAAGTGCTTGAAGACTGAATATGATTGCTCTTATCTTCCCATAGAAACCTTGCCAACCCGAAGTCCCCGATATAAGCACACATGTCATTGTCAAGTAGAACATTGGCCGGCTTTAGATCACAATGAACAATTGGTGGTTGGCAATTGTGATGTAAATAATCTAATGCATCAGCAATGTCGATAGCTATGCCCAACCTTTGGCTCAAGCTTAGAGTATTCACGAGATGATCCCTATCTGGCTTAAGATGTAACCATGTATCCAAACTCCCATTAGGCATGAACTCAAAAATCAGAGCTTTGAAATCATTGCCTCGGAAATCTATGCTGGAACAGGATGTTAGTATCTTGATGAGATTACGATGACGGATATTTCTCAAAGCTTCACATTCAGCAAAGAAGCTCTTGGAAGCTCCTTGATGCAAAAGGTTGAAAACCTTAATAGCCACAATTGAATTGTCATGATCCATAATCCCTTTGTACACGGACCCATATCTTCCGGAGCCAATTAGGTTGGTAGAAGAGAATCCATTAGTTGCTTTAACCAGCTCTGCATATGAGACTCTGAGATTTTGATTCTTCAACAAATCAGCAGATGAAGTTTGTTGTTTTGGTTTGCGTTTCCAATAAAGAAAAACAAAGCTGGAGAGTATGAAAATGAAGATGACTATAACAACCATTGGAATCACAAATTTTAGCAGATGAGACCCCTGTTTGTTTTTCAACGATTTCACAGGGCACTTGGGTAACTTGAGTTCTGGAATACCCCCACAGAGTCCATCATTGCCAACGAGCGAGATTGTAGTAGCATTTTTAAATATTCCCTCCATTGGCACTTCCCCCTCAAGATGGTTGAAAGAGAGATCTAAACGATCTGAATAATTCGTGACGTGTTGAAGACCAACGTCAAGAGAGGGTAGAGAATTCAAGTAGATTGAAAAGTTCAAATCTTCAAGAGAACGTGGGATTGACCCCGAGAGGTAATTGTGTGAGAGATGCAGTGCTTGAAGGCCCTTGATTGTGCTCAAAGATGAAGGAATTGTCCCTGTCAAGTAATTGTAAGATAGAAATATAACTCGAAGGCCCTTTATGTTACTGAGAGATGACGGAATGCTTCCGTTGAAAAAGTTATTGTTCAAAGTAGGAACTCAAGGACTTCACATCCACCAATTGTATCCGGAATTTTACCGGTTAACTTGTTCCCAGAGACGGCAAATATTTTGATATTTTTCAAACTGCCGACTTCTTCCGGGAGTAGCCCAGCTAATGAATTGTTAGACAAGTTGATGGAATCTGATAGAAAAGGAAGACTAACAATTTCTTTAGGTATTGTTCCACTGAGATTATTTCGAGAAAGGTCCAGTACATCTAGTTGCTGGAGTTTCCCAAGGCTTGGAGGTATGGGTCCTTGCAAGCCATTGTCAAACAACTCAAGACGGACCAACTGAGTTAGGTTTCCAAGGGAGGATGGAACAAAACCTGTAAATCTATTGTGGGATAACCATAAACCACGTAAATTGCTAAGCTTTCCAACACTTTCTGGAATGGTGCCTGTTAGAAGATTTTCATGCATTGCAAGTTCAGTCAGGTTGACCAGGTTTTCTATCTCAAAAGGAATACTCCCCGATATTTGATTGGAATCCATATGTAGAATTTCAAGCTGTGTGGAGAGGTTTGCTATTGAAATAGGCAACGCACCCCTTAGATTGTTAGCACCCAGATATAAATGTGTTAGATAACTGCAATTCCTGAGAGAAGCAAGAAATTCCCAACCACGGACATTGTCTGATTCAATGTTATTTGCATATATATTTAACCGGGAGAGATATTTCAATCTTCCAAGATCAGTGGGCATGAAACCGGTAAAATTGTTCTCTAGGAGATCAATGATCCGAAGTCTAGAGGCATTGGAAAGTGATGCTGGAATTGGTCCTCCAATTTGGTTTGCACCAAGTAAAAGTAGTCGGAGATCTGGAAGTCTGGTGCCAAAATCGGGTGGGAGGCTTCCCTGCAGCTGCTGTTCTGCAGCAGCCAAAACTTGCAAGGACGAGAGATTGTAGAGGGACGCAGGGATGATACCTGAGAGCATATTTTCTTCCACATTTAATATTTCTAGACGTCCAAGTTGGCCAACTTCTGGGATTCCTCCCTCCAGGTTGTTCCACCCTACAGAGAGCTCGATCAGGGAAGAAAGATTGCCAAGCCATGGTGGGATGACACCTGTGATGTTGTTATTGCGAATTGACAGATATTTAAGCTTGGATAGGTTGCTGATCTCATCAGGTATCCTCCCCATGAGATGGTTGTAGCTTAGATTGAGCAGCTGAAGGTCTAAACAATAGGATAGATTCACAGGGATTAGCCCTACAAATGAGTTGGAGGTCAAATCAAGATGCAACAGCCGGTGCAGGCGGCCGATCTCTGGCGGGATCTCGCCATGGAGACCGTTGTCTGATAAGTTGATTCTTCTGAGAAAGCTGAGGTTGCCAATGAAAGGAGAGAGGGAACCTGCCAGGCCATGAGATGCGAGTTCCAAGGCTGAGATCCTCTGCGTGTCGTGCTTGCGGATGCACGAGACCCCCTCCCAGGCACAGACATGGACGGTGTGATTCCATGAGCTCAGAGCTCCAGGGGACTCGCGTGTTATCTGATTCTTTATAGCAAGCAAGGCCTGCAGGTCTGTCTCATTTCCCAACCGTGAGGAGGACATGAGCGGTGCTAAGGATAGGAGGAGCAGCAGCAAAAATAAAGCAACCGCCATGGATTCCAGTTTATTGCAACAGTAATTCATCCACCACCCAATTTAATTATTCCTGGGAAACAAAACAGAAGATTGTAATAATGTACAAAATACAATGATGAAGAGAAGGTGAGTTCAAGAACCTCACAACAAGGACGGTAAAGCCGATTTCTCAACAAAAGTAAATCAAACTCGGAGGATAGAGTTTGAAGAACTGATGCCGCTACTTTATTCATCTATCGATTTATATAGCATCTTACCTGACCCACAGAACATGCAATTTAAAATCTTCTATTTGATCGCAACTATCCAAGTGGCAGTCAATGGCTAAAATAACTAAAGAGAACGAATACTTTTCTAGTCAGGGTGGACCAATACTTTTCATCTCTCTCTCTTCCTAAAGAAGTCTTTAGAGCCGAATATTTAACTATTTCTTCTTGTGATTTACTAAGAGAACGAACAGTCTGGAGATGATCCATGGAGAAAATTATTTCACTTGCTTTCATGTAGTTGCATTTCACTAATATTTTTATTTTAAAGATTCTTTTGATGGAAGAGTGGACAAAAGCTTAACACCAGGCGTTCATCACGGTGGGCCAGGAGGACTCGATATTAAATTGAGATGTTGACCTGCAAAAGGGTTTCATTCTTGGGAATCATTAAAATCTTGCTCCCACACCAGCCGGCCACCGAGTTCACCTTGGACATTCCGTGGCTACCAAGTTGTTTCATGACTTTTGAAGCCATGCTCGCTGAAGACGGAATCATAGATTAATTAGTGCATTAGTAACTTGGGATGACATTAACAAATCGAAGGAAACAAGTGAGAAGATGGTCGAAGTAGCGAATAAATAACATCACTCAACGATTATAATCCTTTGAATCTAATTGCTTGCCAAATGCGCCTAGAGCTTGAATTTTTGGAAATAAAATAATGGCTGATATGCCATATGGCAGCCATTGCAAGGAACTGATGGATGGTGAAATAACAGTGCTATTGATTATAATATTACTTGCATGCTAGCTAAAAAACTGTGTATTAGAACGGACATAGAAAGTTATTGTTGAAATATCATTTAATTAAATAAGTATTAAATCAAACAAATGATGCTAACTTCCATTATAAACAGCTGTAATATAATGTTATAGTAACGTAGTGATTAAATAGCTGCTCCAGTTTATATTTGTGTACTATATTATAATATTATAATATATCTTATTTTATACCACATAATAATAATTATTATTATTATTTTCATATAATTATAATAATTACAGTTTATTCATAATATACTATAATAATAATTATTATACTTGAATATAATATAATATAATATAATATACTATTATAGTATTATATAAAATATAGTTATACTCGTAGTTTGAATCTGACTAAGTCTAAAATAGCTTTTTGACATTTGACAAATAGATAGAGTCAGGAAGTATTTTTAAAAGTTTATGAAACATTATAAAATTATTAAAAAGTTCTTTTAAGCCTTAAAAAGTACTTTTAGTTCTTCCAAAAGTTTAATCAAATAGAGCTTTAGGTAGTGTTGCCGCGGAAATCCGTTCTCCGACTTGGGTGTGCTTTCGGCTCCGAGTCCGAACTCCAATCTCGACGTCCGGGATGAAACCTGCAAGACAGTCCGTGCTCGCAAAGGATTTCTTAGGGTTGTCCTCTGCGGGGGACCTTCCGACGCCCAAGTCAGTGGAGATTCACAGCAAGCAGATGTGAGGAGAAGACTTTTCACAGAAGAATCTTCCTCCAAGCTCTTGATCGGAGCTCTAATGGAGTGATCAATTCTGTAAAGCCAAGTGAATGTGTAGAAGTTTTTTGAAGGTGATTTATGCGTACCTGAGAGGTTGAAGTGCTGTGGTATTTATAGAGGATCACCTGATTCTCTGGGCGCGTCGTGGGGGCCGAAAGTTGTTATGATTTGAAACGGATTCGAATCGAGTTTGTTACGAGATCAATAGGATCTGTATCTTGTCAGTTAGAGGATCGACGCTAGGAGAGCTGGCTGATACTTTGGGATTCCACGATTGCATAGGCTCTAGGCCACTCCTAGGTATAATTCTCTGTTTGAAATCTTATTCTGTTTCAGCGAATAGGGACTCTCCCACGTCGAATTCCGCAGAGGTATTTTGGATGCCGTGGTTGGCCTGGTTGAGCAATAGTCTGATTTTCCAAGTGTAAAATGGATCGGCTCGAATGACCAAGGGATAAGGATGGCCCGGCTCGGATGACCGAAGTATAAGGATAGCTCGAGTTACCGTGGAATAAGGATAGCTCGGTTCAGATGGCTGAAGCATAAGGATAGCTTGGGTTACCGAGGAATAAGGATAGCGCGGCTCAGATGGCCGAAGTATAAAGGCGGTCCAGGTTGTCAGGTGATCCGACTTTATCAAAGCTGATTTCACATGTCGCTAGAATGTCACGCTAGCTGGCCAGCTGGCAAGAAGGGTGTTTGGATTGGGCGCGACCTCATCGCTGATGCGAGCGATCAATAATATAATGATGATTTTACCCCTCATCGCATGCCCCCCACTCCTAGTCTGAAGTGTAATTTCGGATATATGGAGTAGAATTCTGGAGCAATCTTATTTGGGGGATTCAAAAAGGCGGGCAATGATGATCTCGTAAATGATGGGCTGCTATTTTGCCATCATTTTTCGCCACTGCTCGAGAAAAAGACGCCTAGTTTATCTCAAGCTGCGATTGTGAGAGCTCCACATGGTGGGACTCCTTTATTTCTGCACCCATATCGAAATTTCCTGACGTTTGGGGTTTCTTTTTGGATTGCTACTTAAAGAAGCCAGTGCGATGTTCCTTCTGCAACGTTTCCTTCATCCCTGCCATAGAGATTTTTTCCTCTTTTTTGAGCCCCTGTTCGTTTGTTTGCGTTTTACCCCCATTCAATGAATATGAGTGGTCCAGGCGATGTTGCCTCCGAGTGACCCTAGACGATCTGGATAGGGTCCGTCACCATTATAGAGTTCCTCTGGATATAGCCTTTTTCCTCTTTTCTGCATTATTTCGAGGATATTTAATTCGAAGGAGTCCGATAGATCGAAGGGAGTCTGTCCCGAGATGGGGGCGCTCTCGAGTGCCTCGTTGCTATTTATTGATTCTCCTCGGCGAGGGGGCGCAACTCTTCGTTTCTAGCGAGCACCCACTGAGGCGGTGACGCATGGCGAGTTTCCGCGATAGTTACGTTGGAATTGATAGCTCGGGCGATCGAAATACCCGCCAGAAGTAGTTTAAATATGGATGGGGGGATGCCATCGTTAATCGCTTCTCCTATTGACCCTCCAAGATTTAGGATAGTAGGATGGCTTTTGAAAATGATGGGGGTCTACTGGGGCGCCAGATAAGGGCGATAATGGCCGCGGGGGGCAGCCCCTCCGCGAGGGGCCCCCCACCGGAGTTGCGTTCCAGTAACTATCGACAGGGAGGACCGGTTGTTGATGCTCGCAGAGCGTGACCGACTCCAGAAGATGGTCGAAGAATACTTAGCCGTCTCCATGAGGGAGCACGAGCTCCTTAGTCGGATCAATAGTCAGCTGGAAGGGCAAGTGGTGACTCTCCAGCAACAAATTGTCATTCTTACTACCGAGCTATGTCTGCGGTGTGGGGAGAGCTCGGCAGCGCCCGGTGGAGACGATAAGCCCCATTGAGGGCTCGTGTGTCTTTTTCTTTTCCTTTTGTTTTTCCTTTTACAATGAAAAAAAAAGAATTTTTGCAACTTTTGTGTTTGCTGCCATCTTTGAAACGTTCGTTCTCGTCATGTGAGTCTTATAAATGAACCACCCCTCCCTTCGGGGATCTCTAGTGATCTTGTCGAGATGAGGTACGGTTTCCCCGTTTTAGCCCAGGTAAGGGGAACTCATAAGTTCAGTCGGAGTGTAGTATATCACTCGGTTTTGCCGAAGCATAAGGAATGTCCCGTGAGCGTTGGGGCGAGAATAGCTATCTCAGTTTGGACCGGGGAACTAGGGAACGTTCGGTTTTTACCGAATCAAAAAGAGACCTTGGTTTTTTCCGAAGTAAGGAGACTATCTTGGCTTTGAGTCGAAGCAAAAAAGCGATG